>JASVEL010001845.1:0-106729 GCA_032618575.1 Nicotiana noctiflora
CCTTTCTTCTGAATTACCTTGTTTCGGAATTGCTTTCCTCCTGGGTCATGTTATTTTCTCTTGACTGCTGGGGACATCTTTGAATTGATTACTTACCTGCTGGGGATAATGCTGCTGGGGAAATCTTCTTTATTTCCTCCTTTTCTACTTCCTTCAAAACCTATCTCCCGAAATCGTTGGGGATTGAAATGTCATCAGCTGGGGATTACCCTGTCCGGGGATCCCTTTTCCTTCTTCCTCTTTCCAAAACTCCTTCGGGGCTCGTGCTTCGCTCCCTTGAAAAACTTGTAGGATATAATGCTGCCGGGGAAATCTCGAAATCAGTGTTTCATTTTTCTAAGAACTGCTGGGGGTGGTACCGGCCTCTTGCCTTTCTGAACGCAAGCTTCCTCGTTTTGTCCTGTCTGCTGGGGGTATAATTTCCTCTATCACAGCTTGTTGTTTTCTTTCTTTCAAAGTTGCTGGGGACAACCGGGTTCAAAGATCATTTCCTCGCGTTATCTGGCTTCTTTCCCCAACCAGGTATTTGGTTTCGAGAAAATTTTCGCAACGGGAGAAAATTTTCTGCCCCAGTTTGGGAATCTTCTTCGTGGCATGCTTTTCTGCCAACAACCCTTCTTTTTCCTGTTTCAAATCAAAGAAAAATTGGTTAGTTTTAAAATGTGGTGGTTGGTTGTGGTGCTCCTGCTGGGGATGGTTCTCCTCTTCTTTCCCTGCTCTGCGTTTCATTGTCAGACCCTGCCGGGGATGTTATCATTTGATGATATTCATGATGGGGATAGTTTTCTCCTTTCTTGCTTCCCTGCCTTCCTTGACGACTCTTTATTCGCGTACCTTTCCACGCGGTTTTCCACTGACCACCCGAATTCCTATAATAGTAACCCTTCGTGAAGACCTTGCATGTTTTACTGGTGAACCATTTTCTTTGTTCACCCTTGTCACTGAAAATACCTTTCTGCTGGGGATATCTCCCCTTCTTTGGCGGCATATCTAAGGAATGGGCATTTCCCGACCTTTGAGTCTCATTGGCCTTGGCCTCGAGGTCACTAACCTTCATTGAGATATCCTTTTTCACACCGATCCACCCCTTTGTCGATTTCCTATTGCTGGGGAATATCCTTCTGGACACCGGCTTTGCGCTTAATCCCTCCTCACTTATACCACTTGGGTGTACCAATCAAATTCCGTCTTGCATAATTGGAAAGCTGATGGAAAATTTTGAAGTCATTTCTTACAAACAGACTCTATTGGGGAATTTTTTTATGAAAGGAGAAAGATAAAAGGAAACAGAATAAAAGACAAAAACGAGGATGACTCTCTAAAAGAAAAATTATAAAATAACCCTATCAAACGTGGATACCAACTCTAATGGACATGACACGCACATATAGCCTATCCTCCGTCGTTAAACCGCCTTTTGTAATCTTCTCCTGGGGCTTTCCTATCTCATTTCCAACCTTCGTTTGACTTGTAGTGCCCGAGGGGTTTTCACTACCAAGCCTCTCTCATTTTGGTTTTCTCTCAGCTTTTATCGCCTTATGGTGCCTGTGAAGGTTTTCACCGCTAAGACTCTCTCATTTGTGTTACTTTTCCGCTGGGGATTGGTGGTGCTACTGCTAAGATTCTCTCATATTTCTTCGGCTGCAGATCCGAGTCTTTTCCGATGGGAATCAGAGTGTTATGTTCTGATAAGACTTCTCTCATTTGCCTGACTTGGCCTCTTTTAAAGATTGGTCAAAAGGTCTTTCTTTGGACCGTAATGTGGATTTTGATAAAGCTAGAAAGAAATGGTATTAAAGGCTCGAAACAAAACAAAATGGGTTCAAAATTACAACCTTCGAAGTCTACATCTTCCTTTATAAACACAACTTTTATTGCCCCAGTTTCTAGCTTGGGGATTTTTATTTCTTTATTTACACTACGACCGAGCTGTGAAGCGCCTACGTATCCTCTTTGAGGAATCAGGTCAAACGTAGTTCCCAATTCCTTGTTTTTCTAGTTTTTCCTTTTCATTTTTCATTTTTTTTTTTGGTTGTTTTCGTTGTTTTCTTTTTCTCTTTTTCTTTCTTTATCTTCCCCATTTGTGTTTCTAATTTTGGTACCGATTCCGAATGAGGGGTATGAAAGAAATCAAAATAAGGCTCGAAGGGTTGACGATGGATAAAGTGTTTGGATAGCAGAACAAAATGCCTTCGTCATTCCAATCTTCAAAACATGCCAAGTGTAAACAACACAATTAATATTCGTCATATCTTTAAAGCACTGTTGGGCAACACTCTCATTTTCATTATTATGAACGACCCCATGTCAATTTTGGCAGCTTGCCTTTAACGGTTTTCTTTTACTTGCCCCAGTTTCTCATGACTCGGGTTTCGAATAATCTCAAACCGTTCTTACTTCATTTAAATATCTCGATCACCTCCCAATGGTTTTGTGATTAACTTTAAGATCAGGCCAGAACTATGCGCGCGCGTCATGTCATTAGAGCTAGCAGAAAAAGAACTATAGGAAGGAAATGACTAAATAACAGAAAATGTCTAGAAATAATATAAAATAGGTCATTGCATTAACCGATAAAACAACGACTCGAACAACCAAAAAACAAAACGGGGGTACAATACTTAGAACGAACCTAGACCCCTTTAGATGAGACACTATGATCAAAAGAAAAATACAAGGATAAAAGGTTTGAGCCACAAAACAACATTCGGATTACCATTCTGAAATAACTCGGACAAATAGAAATGACAACAAAACAATCCACCACAAATGACTCTCCAATTGATAAGCCTGACATTTAACCACGAATTTGATTATCAGAATCATTATGGCCTTCTCTCCTTTCAGTCGGCAAATTCCCGAGTGGATTCTCATATTCCGTGCCACCAGGCATCACCGCTAGAAAGTGTGTATCATCAAGTGCAGGTAATGGATTCAGCGCGATATTCTGGGTGTCACTGTTATGAATCACAATCAATCTTTCTTGGATCATCCTTTCTATTTCCCTTTTCAAATCCCGACAACTTTCCATGTCGTGCCCCTGGGCATGGGAATGGTATTCACACCTTTTAGATGGGTCAAAGCTCCTTGCACGTGGGTCCACATGATTTGGAGGGATGGGTGCAATCATGTCCTGTTGCTTTAACTTCTCAAATAAGCTTTCATAGGAAACTCCTATTGGTGTGAAATTATCCTTCAACTTCGGTTCCCTTCTATGCCCTTGGTTTGGAAGTGGGTTATAAGGTATTTGGAAATTTTGCAGAGGGCTGATAGAGATTTTGTGATGCTCGTGCTCGCTTTCTTGGATGATTTGATGGCTGAATAACATACTGGGGTGAATCAACTGAGTATGGTGGGTTCGGAGGTGGATAGTGATGCTCATGGGAATTATGGAAAACTTGTCGAGACATCGCATACCGTCGAGGTACTCTTCTGGAACCTTTTCTTGACCCTGATATCATCATGACTTCTTCATCCCTCTCATTCGTGTCACTAGATTCAAATCGGACAGCCTGAGCTGCAGCCTTGAGAGCCGCTTGACTTATAATTCTGCCTGTCTCGAGACCGTTCTCTACCATTTCTCCCATTTTGACTACATCCAAGAAGGATTGACCAACCGCAGACATCATGTTCTGAAAATAATCCGGCTCTTGAGCCTGAAGGAAGACAATGATTAACTCATGGTCATCCATGGGTGGCTCAGCACGAGCCGCTTGCTCTCTCCATTTAAGGGCATATTCCCTGAAACTTTCACTTGATTTCTTCTTCAGATTTGAAAGGAAAATGCGGTCTGGGGCAATGTCAATGTTGTATTGGAATTGTTTGACAAAGGCCTGTGCCATGTCGTTCCAGACGCGCCAGCTAGATGCATCTTGATCCCAAAACCATTCAGAGGCTACTCCTGTAAGGCTTTCCCCAAAGTAAGCTATTAACAATTCTTCATTTCTTCCCGGACTCCTTAGTTGATTGCAATACCTTTTCAAATGGGCTATGGGGTGTCCATGTCCATCGTACTTTTCAAATTTGGGAATCTTGAAACCAAGTGGCAAGTGGACATCGGGAAACAAGCATAGATCTTTGAAAGCAACACTCTTTTGACCTGCCAACCCGTGCGTGTTTTTCAACCGCCGTTCTAAGCTTTTCAATCTTTGGGTTATTTCTTCCTGTACCTTCTTTCGGGTAGGCTTCTCAATGTTTGCAGGAAGGTCGTGAGAGTGGTACTGTTCTTGTTGTATAGCAAATTGTGACTCATGAGAAAGTTGTCCCCGGCCATTGGACCATGCTTGACGCATTTTGGTCATTTGTTGTTTCACTGTTCTATTTTCCTCAACCACAGCACACCCTTGTTGAACTTTCTGACCCTGAGTCTCTTGAGCCACTCGTAACAGCTTCGATGTCGGTTATCATTTTCCTTGGATCTTGCTTTCCAATTTACCACAACCAACCACCTCAACTTTCTGGATTAACAAAACGAAACCATCATGTTAGCGTTAAGGTATTCCGCTTATCGATTTCCTTTGTTTTTTCTACTATTTTCTTTTCTTTTTCCTTTTTGTGGTTTTTTCATTTTTTTTCCTTTTTTTTTTCTTTTTATAGTTTTTTCATTTTTTTTATGGATATGGTCGAATCCTATGTGGATTGCCTACGTATCATGACCCCGCATGAATCAGACCGAGCGTAGTTCTTGCAAATTAATGCAAGAAATAAAGAGATGTTTATTATTATTTTTTTTTTGAATAAAAATTGTAGAAGCCGACTCCAACTACAAACCTGTGTAGGAGATTTCTACAAGAAAAAGAATATTTTTTTGGTGTCAATTATGCCTATTTCTACAAAATTGGTTACATAATGGCTTATTTGACAAAATGACTATTTTTGCAAAATTTATTTAAGAAAGATAAACTTGATTTTTTTTTTGTTTTGTGGTTCATGGGGCATCGTTCGGCATCACCATAAACCAACACAAGACTATTTTTCATAAATTGGCCATGTAATGGCTTATTTAGACAAAGTGGCTCTTTTTGCAAAATTTTATTTAAGAAGATGCAAATTCAAAATTTTTTATCCTGTGGCCTATGGGGCATCGTTCAGCACCGACACAGGCCAACACAAGACTGAGGAATTTAAAATGCAAAAATGTGGCTATTTCAGCAAAATTCCGGCCATGTAATGGCTTATTTGATAAAGTGGTTATTTTTGTAAACTTGAGTGATGACTTAAACTTTATTTTTGTAAAGTTGAGTGAACTTGATTTTTTGCGGATACATCCTTTCGCATTTCCGCGAGGGAATATTTCCAGGCCGTGTCCAAAATTATTTACAAATGACTCAAAGTGGCTATTTTTGCAAAAACGGCCTTCCGACGTCCTTTTAAGGGGACATTCGGCTTATTTTAAGCAAGAATAGCATTACCCGGCTTATTTATAACAAAAATAAAAATTTTGACATTTTTGGTTATTTTTGCAAAAAGGGTGTGAACCCGGACTTGATTTTGCGGCTATGGCCTTGCAACATTTCCACAAGGAATATTTCAAGGTCGTGCCCGCAAATTATTAAAAATGATTCAAAGTGGCTATTTTTGCAAAAAACAGCCTTCCGGTGTCCTTTCGGAACATTCGGCTATTTTCAAAAACAACGTCACTTCGATTTATTGACAAAATTAAACACACACATTTTTTTGGATTTTTTAAAGGGGTGGTTGGACCCGATGAGGGTTGCCTACGTATCCCACCTAATGGCGAGAATCAAACCTGCGTAGTTCGGTCATATAAAGAAAACTACTTTTGAAAACAATGACATTTCCTTTTCTTTTATGTTTTTTTTTATTTATTTATTATATATATATATTCTCTTTTTTTTATTAGTAACAAGCAACACGAATTATTTTTGAAATCAAACTATTATTTTTCAATTCATTGGCATATAAAACGAACTATTATAATTTTTATTTTATTGACAAACAAATGACTATGTTTTATGAATAAAATCACTTTTTTTTATTGAAAAATGAAGCTTGTTTTTTTTAATTATTAAAATAAAACATTTTTTTTCTTTTTTTTTTCTTTTAAGTAATAACAAACTATTTTAAAAATAACAATTCTCTTTTTTCCTTTTTATTCTCAAAGTTCGGTAGAGTTTCGACACTCCTTGGGCATTGGTTTGTTTTCTAAAAATGAGTAGTTATCTCTCTGCACTGTTACTTTTCTTTTCTTTTTTTTCTCTTCATTTTTCCTCAATATTTACAAATCGGTCGGCATGCAAGTGTGAGCACGTGATTTTTGCCTTACTTGAGAAGTACTCCCAGAAAATTCAAAAATAAAAATAGTTTCGTGTTGGGTATGATTTTTGGGATTTTGTGTTATTTTATCTTTTTGTGTGCACGTTTATTTATTTAAATTAAAAATACAAAAAATATATGCTAAGTTTTGCATTTTTAGTGTTTGATATCGAAGTCATGTGATTTACATTTTAGGTGATATGTAATTGTGTACGTTAATTGTAGTAAAAAATAGCGGTGTTATAGGTTAGTACATATACATATGTGTGTATATATATATATATGTATATATATACATATATATATATATATATATATATACACATACACATATAGTACACCATGAAGATCCGATCTGGGCCAAAATTTAATCTAAAAGCCAGGCCCAAACGAATTTCTTCTAATCCAGCCCAAATACCCGTCCAGGCTTCAGCCTGTGTAACACTTGATCTGGACCGTTGGATTTTATTATCCAACGGCCCAGATTAATCCTTTAATTCCAAAATGCATTCAGCCTATGACTTAACCAAACGACACCGTTTGATTTAAGTGAGGAGATCCTGATCGTTGATCAAGTTTGATCCAACGATCAGGATTTAACTTCTCCAAAACATATATAAACTCATTCCATACCCCGCCCCCCCCAAGCCAGACCCCCCCTCTCCCTTCATCTCCCTCAGAAGCCCTCAAACACCCAGCGTAACGCCGCCGTGCTCCGCCTGCCGGAAATCGCCTCACGGCGGTTCCGGTAGGCCAATCACCACCAAACCAATGCCAAAACCTTCCCCTCACCTCCCCCATCACGGATCCGGCCTTCGCTAACCTCGAATCACCACCCAACGGCTCGAATCTTCATTCAAAGATTCGAGTCAAAACCCAAACTACGCCAAACTTCACCAAATTCACACCACAGTCTCCTCACACCTCCCCCACACTCCCATTGACATTGGTGTGGTTCGAATCTAACCAGAAATGCAAAAGCCCCAAATCCGAGCCCAAGAACCCTAGAATTCCAAGATTAGGGATTTTGTCCGAGTTTAAGAATTTGGAGTCAATAGGCTCTAATTGGAGTGTTTTTCGTTCGAAAACACTTCAATTAAAGCATGTTCACTTCAAAAATGCAATCTCAAGTCCGTGGAAGCCTGAGTTTGTTCGAGTTCGGATTGCCTTCATTAGGTATTTCAATCTTCTTCTGTTTTTAGTGGTTTGTGTGTTCTTTGTTAGTTTCAATTGGTTTAATTTTCTTCTTGGCCGTCCTTAGTTGTCATTTCTTCTCCAAGACCTTTTGTTTTGGTCAATTGTTTTCTGTATCGCTTAGTTGAATGTGTTAGTTATAGGATACGAACTCGCGTCGATTAGCGTCGTCGAATAGTTAACTTCGCATATGTCCGGCATTCGCTGAAATTTCAGAATCATTGTTAGCCAATTAATCTGTTATCATTGCTATGTGTTGTAGTGGATTAGATGTCATCTTCTAATTACCTAGGTTGAGTTATTTGAATTACCACACAGTAATTAGCATTCCTGGATTGAATGGGACTGTTTGATTGGTTTGAAACTGAAGTTATGATTCAAATTAAGCTAACTAGGGAATCAGGGTTCAACACTTAGAGTATTTGGTGCCCTGCACATGAGGCTAGTCAGTGGAATCCACTGTCACAGCAGAGCAGCCCACCAGTGCCCTGCAATTACCAATTTTTAATTATGAAAACCCCATACTTAGACATAGTTTAGTGGGTTGGACAGAAGGAGGATGGGCAAGGGGCCTGTTCTGTAGAATCTGGGTGTCCTAGGTGTTGTTTGTGGTTATAAATAGATAGGTATTGATACCTAAAAGGGGATATTCATACAGTAGGGACTGAAATACCTGGAGAAGCAAAAACAGTAAACCTGGAGAGAACATATCCATACAGACTGGAGAGTAATAGCTAGAGAATACCTGGAGAGAAAGTAGGCAGTAGGGATTCATTTTCCTTATACACATAAAAGATACAGAAAAGAAAACTACTGTTTCATTGGCTTGGGTCACTGTTTCGATTGTTTTGCTTCAGTGGTTGAGTGTTTGGCCATTGTTGTGGTGGTGTTTGTGTCTGTGTGGCTGTTGGTCCAGTGCTGTGGCTGTGCTACTGTTTTGACTGGTCCAGTGTTGTTGCTTTTGTGTTCATTTGGTGCTGCTTGTCCAGTATTGGGGTTTCTGGCTATAAAGATGGCATCAAACTAAAACAGTAGGCAGACATTAGAGAGCACACTGGAGAGTAATAGCTGAAGAGAAAAATAGGCAGCAGAGACATTTTGATATACACATACCAAGTCACAGATAGATAGAAAAAGGATAGAGAAGTCACTGTTTCAGTGATTTTTTGGCTACTGTTTCGTGTGCTGTGATTCAATAGCTGAGTGTTTTGGCCATTTGATTGCTTGTTGTTCTTGTGTTGGTGGTGCCGTGCCATTGTTGTAGCTGGTTCAGTGGTTGAGGGCTGTGGTAGTTCCAGTGATTGTGGCTGCTGTTAGTCATTGTGTTGTTGCTGCGTGTTGTTATTACTTGGTCAAATATTGTTGCTGGTTCAGTATTGTTGAGGCTGGTCCAGTTTGCTACTGGTGCATTATTGTTTGTTGCTGCCTGGTTGTTTATCGTTGCTTGGTTCAAGTTTTAGTCACTAATTCAGTGATTGATAAAGTTCGATTACTGTTGGTTGTTGGGTTGTAGCTGGTTCACTGGTTGTTGTTGCTGTTGGTTTACTGTGGTTGTTATTGGTCTTTGATTGTTGCTCCTGTTACTGTTCTTGTTGCTGTTGCTGCATTGCCATTGCTCACTCTTCCTTGTTCTTCCGCATTCCGGGTACACACCTCTGTTATTGTAGTTCCTTGGTTCGAAAAGAATGAAGTTTGAAGCTTATGCATAAAGTCTATTGAAACATGTAGTCGTCTAAAGCTCTTATGTTCAATTACATTCTGTTATTCTCCAATTAAGCTTGTATTGTTAGTCTTGGTTATGGAAAAGTGTAGCTAGGCTAAAGATACACTGTCGTTAGATAAGCACGTAAACCTGAATTAGTCTGTCGTACCTCTATCCAATCTTCTCTGCTCGTGTGTGTAATCTCCAAATCTGTTAACGTTAGACCTTATGCTAAAAGCAAGATTAGCTAGGGAGTTGTTACTCAACGGAATGACGTAATTAGATTAAAAAGAGTCGGGGGCGCATTTCATGTGACCCGACCCCAATTTTGGGCAAGAGTAAACAAAGCGTGTCAGGAACCACAGGCGCATTTCATGTGGTGTGGTTCGTAGCAAGTTTTAAATAATTTGGAATCAACTCTTAAGTAAAATACAACGGGATGTAGTTAGCTTTAGATTCGAATCAAAGGTGCTCCTCGCCCAATAGTTACATTAATAGCACAGATGTACATATAAAATACTTAGATTTTGAGACGCGTCGTTTCTTAACGAATGCCACGCCCTTCTCAACAGTGTAAATAAGTAGTCGATCCGGGCGTATATTTTAGCTCTATCTTCTTAAATACGGGTGTGCATTTCATGCGACCCGAATCCAAACCCCGAAATGTTGAATAAGAATATGTCGAGGATCCGGGTGCATTTCATGTGACGTGATTCGAAAGCATATTTTTAAGCAACTTTCTTTTTCGTAAATCATAACCAATAATAAAAGCGGTAAAGGGATATTAACTTGCACTAAGTACATAATTGTAAAAAGCAGATAGATAAGCCAAACACGACAATTGAGCGACCGTGCTAGAACCACGGAATTCGGGAATGCCTAATACCTTCTCCCGGTTAATAGAATTCCTTATCCGGATTTCCGGTTCGCGGACCGTTAAATAGAGTCATTCTTTTCCTCGATTCGGGATTTAACCTGTGACTTGGGACACCATCAATCTCCCAAGTGGCGACTCCGATATAATTAAAATAAATCTCATCTCGATTGTCCTTTAATTGGAAAACTTTCGCACCCTCGCGGGTGCGTAAAAAGAGGCGTGACAGCTCCGGCGACTCTGCTGGGGACGATCTTTAGAATTCGAGCTCGGAATAACTGTTGTATTTGGCATATTTTATCTGATTTTTTTACATGTTGGCATCAATGTGCAAATGTTGTTTTTACTGCTTTGATATTTTGTGAACCGTACATATAAATTGTGCCGGAACCAATCTCCTCTCTGAGTCTTCTAAATCATGAAGAAGGGTGCACTTCGTGTGACTTCTTTTCCGTATAGTGTCTAATTCCCATTTTAGAACGAGGTTTGGATAAGTTGCAAAACCGGTGAAGCTTCTGTATTCCCGGGTTGCTGCCTCCTCCTCGGCTCGAGCTGTCCGCTCGGGTAAGCCAAGTCTAGAACAGATAAACCCATGTTTTTAAACCTAGAATAACAAAGCTTCATGCCGGATCCCTAGTAGGAAACGTTTATTTGCATCATGTCGCATTTGGCTTAGGGGACTCAACACGGGGGTTGGGTCCGTCTAGGACAGGTGACCTGAAATGAACAGACTATCCTGCTGCATCCTGTTTGTCTTGCGCATTTATCTGTTATAGACTTGCATGCCGACCGGCTTTAGAGATTAAAAAAAAAAAAAAAAAAAAAAAGTGTGTTTTGCTCGCAAGATAGAAATAGCTTATTTGTTTTCCTTTAGTAAAGTGAATAAATAAATAATGCCGTTTGTTTCGTCAAAACCGAACTACGTGGGTTTGATTCTCATTGGATGCGAGATACGTAGGCAACCTCCATCAGGTCCAACTTCACCTTTTGAAAAATGGCCGCCGAAAAATCAAAACTAACTTTTGTACTAAATAAGTCGGTAACGCCGTTTTTTAAAAATAGCCGAATGTTCCCGAAAGGGACGCCGGAAGGCTAATTTCGTATAAACGGCCACCTTTGGGTCAATTTTGATTTCGATCAATTTACCCCACAGCCCTAAAAGCCTTCGTCCCCGAGACGTTGAAAGGCCGTGATTGAAAACTGATTTTTTTTTTTTTTTTTTTTAAAACGGATTTTTTATTTTTATTTTTAGCAAAACAAAGTTGTTTTTCTTATTTAAATCACCTTAATAAATGTGCAGGGTGAGCACGAATCAGAATAAATCATTTTCAATCTTTAGTGAGGTCCCTCAGCAGCTCCGTATATGGTGGAACGATTTGGAAGACAGTAGCAAAAGGGTAGTAGGGAGAATTTTGGGAGGTTTGGTTGATCTGTTGAATATCGAGCCGAGGGAAGACATCATCAAGGCACTGGTATCTTTCTGGGATCCGACCCGCAACGTGTTCCGTTTTGTTGACTTCGAATTGACGCCCACATTAGAGGAAATTGCGGGCTATGCAGGACTTAATGGGAAATTAAGAGGGCAATACCTGCTCTCACCAAGACCGGTATCTCCACATGGGTTTCTGGATCTGCTGAGCATTAGTCGAAAGGTGAAAAATGATGATCTGTTGAAAGGGTATTGCGATCTTCAATTCTTATATCAACGGTACGGCACTCCTCGGGGTTTTGAAGAGTCAAACCTCGGACTGACTCACGCAGGGAATAGAACCAAGTGGGAGGCCAGACGAATTCTAGCATTCATAACGACATTCTTGGGGATTGTGATTTGTCCGCGCGAAGATAAGAAAATAGAGATAAGTCCGGTAGGAATAGCCGATGTTGCAATCAAAAAGGCTACCAGCACGGTGGCCCCTTTGGTTTTGTCCGAAATCTATCGAGCCTTGACTGTATGCCGGGAAGGGGGTAATTTCTTCCAAGGTTGCAATCTGTTACTCCAATTATGGATGCAAGAACACCTCCATCACCGAACACAATACATGAACCACGGGTTGACCGGAAAAAACTGTATCAGGGGTTTCGAAGAACGGATGATGGGTGCTGTATTCCCTGAAGGCGTCGAGGCATGGCTTGCACGACTGAGCTCAATAGAAGCCGATCAGATTGAATGGGCATTCGGGTGGTTACCCGATACTGAAGTAATATATATGGCAGCCGAGGAGTGTTATATCCTTCTGATGGGGATCCGCAGTGTCCAACCATATGTCCCTCACCGTGTATTACGTCAACTAGGAAGGTTTCAGGTTATTCCTACCGATCAAGACCTAAGGAAGTACGCCATCGAGTTGAGCCCGGGAGTTGTCTTCCCCGAAGAGAAGGTTAGAAGGCTGTGGCACGAATGTCGGTTCCTCGAGCCTAAAACCATGGTCCGGGAACTATCTAAGGGAGAGGTGGACCCAAAGTACAACGTGTGGTTCGGGAAAAGATTTCAGATTCGTCGGAAATGTTCTAAAAGAGCCCATGTCCAACAGTTCACGGAAGATTCACGGGAACAATGGGATTGGTTAGCAAAGGAGGAGGGATACAGGACGAAGATTGGCAGGATAGAACAGCAGGTCCGGGACCTCCAATTCGAGAAGAACATGCAAGCCGCCACCGACGAAGGAGACAAAAAGAAGTTGGCACAAGAAAATGACTTCTTGAGAGCTCAAATCCAGCAAATGAAAAGAGATGCTGACAGACAGTCGAGGAGTCGGGCCGACGAAAAATTGATAAGGGGTTTGAGAAGCCAAGTCACCGACATCCAAAGAGAATTGGACGAGTCAAAAGCCCAAATAACGAGGATCCGTGCTATCTGGAAAAAGGAGGCACATCAACATGCACTTCACCTAAAGCGGGTGGAAGAAGATTACACCGATATCATCACTAACCTGAGGGAAGCAAATGTTGTCCTTAGGGAGCGGGTTTTCAAGCAAGCCCAAGATGCCGGAGCAGACCTCGACCGCTGCCACAATTTGATGGCCCGACTGCAAGGACAAGTGGATAGGCTCCTAGATCAAGTCACCAACAATGCTCGAAGATTGGGGGCGAAAAACCAGCAAACAGAGCGGCTACTCGGAGAAAGGGACATGATCAAGGATAGAATTGGAGAAATCGGGCACTATGTCACCACGAAGTGCCTAGCTTGTGAACGAATGCCCCGCGCCGACCTTTTCGCTTCAATTATGGGTTATGTTCATCGGATCATGGAAGAGTTGAGGGAACTGCACAAGGGCCTCACACCAAGGCCCGCGGCAAGGCCGAATGATGCCTCGCGGGCCCCCAGGGATTTTAGGGCATTAGATTTTTGATTGAAAATGTATTTTGAAATGTCGAGTCAAGCTAGTTGGCATTTTTATCTTTACTTTCCCAAGTCAAGCATTTTCTTTTGTTTTACTGATTTTTGTAAGACGTGTTTTGTTACTACACGGTTTTATTTGATATAAAAGTTACTGAATTTTGCCACAATCTTGTCACCAGAACTACGCTCGGTCTGATTCACGCGGGGTCGTGATACGTAGGCAATCCACATAAGATTCGACCACCACTAAAAAAAAAAAGGAATCCATAGGTTAAATAACAATAAAGGCTTGCAGAGATAGTCGAAAAAGAAAAAAAAAAAAAAAAAAAAAGAAAAAGAAAGAAAAAGAAAAAGGGCCGGAATGACGCATGTTAAAGAGTACACGTAGAAAGGGTTATTTGGTTAGGTGCATTGCATCCAACGTGCTATAACATATCTGTCAAACTCGGCGAACTAACAAGTTTGTTGCGTATTCCAGAAAGTTTAGCAGTTGGTTTGACAGAATATACTGGCCAACCATCACTACCGTACTAGATCCAAAGGACCAGTTACAGTAAGCATGTCGAGTTCCGGCAAGAGTCTCGAGGAAGAAAAGTCCGAGCTACAAATCATGAAAGAAGAGGTAGACCGGTTAAAACAACAGTTAACAGAGATGCACCGCCTGGGCCAGGGAACAAGCTTCACCAAACCGCCCTACTCTCGCCTCGGCCCCGAACATCCGCCCATCGATCCTTCAACAAGCCGCCCCGAGCTATCCATACTTTCGTGGGGAAAATCCATATGCCACCCACATTCCACCGGCCTAAACCAAATCCTCCTCCAATCACCCCTCGTTTTCGTGGCACCTCCACCCGCTCCTCTCCAAAGGCCGGCCACCGAGCCATATGTTCAGATCCATAACAACTCTTACTATCCTCCAGAGCCTACTTTCGGGGCTCCTGAACCACAATCACATACACCTCATCGGGATAATCCGGCAGAACCGGAAAAAGCACTTCCAAAGTTCGGAACACGAGGAAGTTGTCGGAAAAGTTAAAAGCCTGGAGCAGTCCTTCAGGAACATGCACGGTTTAGGCAACCAGGTCGGCGTCGCCTATAAGGATCTGTGTCCATTTCCGGACGTCCAGCTGCCAGCAGGATTTAAAATGCCCAAATTCGACCTATACGAGGGGCATGGTGACCCAGTGGCCCACCTGCGGGGGTTTTGCAGTAAAATGAGAGGGGCCGGAGGACGGGACGAACTTCTGATAGCTTACTTCGGCCAGAGTCTGGGAGGATCTGCGCTGGAGTGGTATACTAGACAGGATCCCAGTAGATGGTTTACGTGGGATGATTTGGCTCAAGCTTTTATCGGCCAGTTCCAATACAATCTTGAGATAATCCCCGACCGCCTATCATTGCTAAAATTAGAGAAGAAGCCTGCTGAAAGCTTCAGGGAATTTGGTTTCCGATGGAGGGAACAGGCGGCCAGGGTAGATCCGCCGATGAGAGAAAGCGAGATGGTGGACTACTTCTTGCAGACATTAGAGCCCACCTACTTCGGACATCTGGTAACGTCCGTAGGCAAATCATTCACCGAGGTGATAAAAATGGGGGGTATGATCGAGGAGGGTTTGAAGGCCAACAAGATCATGAGTTACTCAGCACTGAAAGCCACCACTCAGGCTATCCAAAGTGGTACTGGAGGAGTACCGGGGAAAAAGAGGAGAGAGGAAGTTGCGGCCGTCGAGTCCGGGGCATGGTTCAGAAATAGAGGCCCCGCACCCCAATATAGCCCACCCCAACCTCACCACCAAAATTACTCCCACAACCCATATAGCCACTCGCAACATTACTATCCCGCACCTGATCCCCATTTTACTGTCCACCATGCACAGTCCTATTCTGCACCTCCCGTTCATGCACCGTGGCGTGCACCAAACCCCCGGAACAATCATCCACCCCCAAGAGCTTACAGAAACCCCTCGGGCGCGAGTTTCCGTCCGAACCGAGCATTCAGGGGCGACAAGGCGCCGAGGCCAAAGACTTTCACTCCCTTGCGAGTCTTACACTAGTCCGTTCCACCGGTTAAGCCAGTAGGGTTGCTGAATCCGGCTGAAGGCTAAGCCGCCAAACCCTCTTCCGGCGAACCCGGACCATTCCAGTAAATTGTGCCTACCGCTCGGGATGTCCAGGACATGATACGGAAAAGTGTTGGAGGCTAAAGACGGCCATCCAGGAGCTCATCGACACCCGCAGGATCGAGGTCCAGACTCCAACGAGCCCAACATCAACCAAAACCCGCTTCCAACTCATCACGAGACCAATATGATCGAGTTGGTACGGGCGGAGGAAGGAAAAGAGAAAGCCTCTCAGACCGTAATGATGATTAAGTCTAGCGGGTAGGAACGAGAAAAGTGGCCAAGCTTTCGATGAATAGCCCGCCTGCAAGCAAGGACATACCCCGAGAGCTCGGAGCAGAAAGGAAAGTGTGAACGCAAGCACCGGCGAAGCTCGGCCAAGATAGTTGTACCGTGGCAGCAATCAAGCCCATCTCGACAGTAGTAGCAGGCGTTCGAACGGATCCTTTCATCATCCAACCGCCAACACAGCTGCCAGGACTGATAGCCGGGCCGTCCCATGGAATTATGCTCGGACTACAACGACCTACAGAGGAAAGGAGGTGAAAGAGGAAGTTTGTGAAGCCCAAGGGTTGACCCGCTCGGGGAGATGTTTTGCCCCCGCGGAATTGAGGAAGACCACTCCGGCAGTATTGAAAAAGCCGGTCACTGATGAAGAGGCGGAAGAATTCTTGAAAAAGATGAAGCTGCATGACTACTCTGTCCTAGAACAGCTGAAGAAGACTCCTGCGCAAATCTCATTGCTGTCCTTGTTGATACATTCCGAAGAACATCGGCAAACTTTGATGAAAGTTCTGAATGAGGCCCACATACCTGATAAAATCTCGGTGAGTCATTTGGAGAAGATCACCAATAGGATCTTCGAAGCAAATCGGATCACCTTCACCGATGACGAGTTGCCTGAGGAAGGCACTGAGCACAACAGGGCTTTATATCTTACGGTGAAGTGTGAAGAGGCGGTGGTTACCAAAGTCTTGGTCGATAACGGGTCCAGTGCTAACATTTGTCCTCTCTCTACACTGGGCAAATTGAAGGTAGACATCGGCAAGGTACGCAAGAATAGCGTATGTGTTCGAGGGTTCGACGGAGGAGGCAAAGCATCGGTTGGTGACATAGTGCTAGTCTTGACAATTGGGCCAGTGGAGTTCACCATGGAATTCCAGGTGCTGGACATGGTGGTGTCATATAACCTCCTCATAGGGCGACCATGGATTCATGCCGCAAGAGCAGTTCCATCCAGCTTACACCAGCTCGTCAAGTTTGAATGGGACCAGCAGGAGATCGTCGTCCATGGAGAGAACGATCCACAATCAGGCACCATCATTCCCTTTGTTGAAACAGAAGAAGATGTTGGGTCGTGGGTATATCAGGTCTGCGATGTGGTGTCCGCCCACCGAGTTCCGGAAGGGGAATGTATTCCCGGCGACAGAACAATTACTGCGGATGTCATGGTGGCGCATGAAATGTTGCGACATGGTTTCGTACCCGGTAAAGGTCTAGGTGCATCTCTGCAAGGAATCATACAACCGGTATCGGTGGTCGAGAACTTGGGAACCTTCGGCTTGGGATTCCAGCCAACCTCAGAGGACATCCGGCGAGCAAAGAGGAGTAAACAGAAGACATGGGTGCTCCCAAAGCCTGTTCCACGCCTTTCCCAATCTTTTGTCAGGTCCGGAGAAAGAGGATATCCCGCGACAAAGATTCCCGGTCCTACGATCAGGCCAGATGAAGAGTTCTTCAGGAAGTTCGAGGACCTATTCACAGATGTATGTATGCTCGAGGACGGTGAAGGATCTAGTCACGCCGAGATACAATTTGTGGGACCCAAGGCAAAACTGAATAACTGGAAGGCTACTCCTCTCCCTGTCCGGAAGGAGTCTTGGTAGTTTGTCTTGGATTGTTTTTCTTTTCGAAATTTTGTGTTGGGGGTTTGTCCCCGGAGTAAAATCCCGTTGTTTTAGTTCATTTTTGATTTAAGTTTGCAGTTTGTTTTCCCTTTGTACAACTCCCATCAATGAAATTTGGTTCCTTCGTGTCTAATTTTGTTTATCTTTTCTTCTTTTTACTTTTCTGAACAGCTTTCTTGCAACTGATCTTAATGATATGGCGTGCTTAAAGATTAATCAACCCAGTCTAGAAAGTCAATCGGGTTTGGAAATAATAACGCATGAAATAAGAAGTGACGAGAGTGAGTCAGCCTGGAGAATGGAGTGGTAGAAGAAATCGGTGAAGAATTAAGTCACTTCGAGGAAAAACCCAAACCGAATTTAAATGATACCGAGGCCGTTAATCTAGGGAATGCGGATGACGTCAAAGAAACCCGGATAAGTGTCCATATTGAACCCAATCCGAGAGAAGAATTGATCAAAACACTCATGGAGTTTAAAGATATTTTCGCATGGTCGTACGACGACATGCCAGGACTCAGCACTGATCTAGTGGTTCATAGATTACCCACCTGATCCGGCATATCCTCCCGTCAAGCAAAAGCTGCGGAAATTCAAGATGGAGATGAGTGTGAAGATTAAGGAGGAGGTAACCAAGCAGTTGCAGGCGAAAGTCATTCGTGTCACTCGATACCCTGAATGGTTGGCTAACGTAGTACCGGTGCCAAAGAAAGACGGAAAGATCAGAGTATGTGTGGACTATCGCAATCTCAACAAGGCGAGTCCTAAGGATAATTTCCCGCTTCCCAATATCCATATCCCGATTGATAATTGCGCCGGACGCGAAATCGGATCCTTTGTGGACTGTTATGCGGGATATCATCAGATTTTGATGGATGAAGAGGACGCAGAAAAGACGGCTTTTATCACACCGCGGGGGACTTATTGCTACCGAGTGATGCCGTTTGGTTTGAAGAATGCAGGAGCAACATATATGAGGGCGATGACCACGGTATTCCATGACATGATACACAAGGAAATTGAGGTGTACGTGGATGATGTGATCGTAAAATCTAGGCGTCAAGAAGACCATGTTGCTGACCTCAGGAAGTTCTTTCAAAGACTCCGAAGGTACGACATCAAGCTCAATCCGGCCAAATGCGCATTCGGAGTTCCATCAGAAAAGTTGCTAGGATTCATCGTCAGCCGACGGGGCATTGAGTCGGACCCATCCAAAATCAAGTCCATTCAGGAGTTACCCCCGCCAAAGAATAAAACAGAGGTAATGAGTCCGTTGGGAAGGTTAAATTACATCAGTAGGTTTATTGCTCAGCTTACGGCAACCTGTGAACCCATATTCCGCCTATCGAAGAAAGACGCCGCGATAGAACGGACGGCAGAATGGTCAGGAAGCGTTTGACCGCATCAAAGGGGTATCCGTCAAATCCACCCGTACTAGTTCCGCCCTGAACCGGTAGACCCTTGATTCTTTATTCGACGGTCTCGGGAGAATTCGTTCGGCCGCGCATCGGGCAGCACGATCTTACCGGCAGGAAGGAACGGGCCATTTACTACCTCGGTAAGAAATTCACGATCCACGAGGTCAAGTACACTCATCTAGAAAAGACATGTCGCGCCCTGACTTGGGTAGCCCAAAAGCCGAAACACTACTTGTCTTCTTACACCACTTACCTCATTTCGCGTCCTGGATCCGTTGAAGTATATTTTCCCGAAACCTATGCCTACAGGGAGGTTAGCAAAATGGCAAATATTACTTACGGAGTTCGACATCATATACGTGACAAGGACGGCTATGAAAGCTCAAGCCCCGGCCGATCACTTAGCCGAGAATCCCGTTGACGACGAATACGAACCTTTGAGGACGTATTTTCCAGACGAAGAGGTATTGCAAATTGAGGGGTTAGAACTAACCAAGGATCCATGGTGGAAGCTCTTCTTCGACGGAGCGGCGAACGCAAAAGGAGTCGGAGTAGGGGTCGTGCTCATATCTGAAACAGGACATCATTATCCTGTTACCTGCTCAACCGCGTTTTCACTGTACCAATAATATGGCCGAGTACGAGGCATGTATCTCGGGGTTGCGATTAGCGATGGACACGGATGTACAGCGACGTCTTGGTCTTCGGGGGACTCCGACCTTCCGGTACATCGTATTCGGTGAGAACGGGAAACCGTAGATTTAAAGCTTATCCCGTATCGTCGCTGTTTGCATGATCCGACCAGCCGTTTTCGATCAGTAGAATTCATACACATCCCAAGGATGCATAATGAGGTTGCCGACGCTCTAGCTACTTTAGCGTCAATGCTACATCACCCGACAAGGTTCATGTCGATCCATTACACATCCATGTCCGGAATCAACATGCTTATTGTAACGTGATAGAGGAAGAGGTGGATGGCGAGCCGTGGTTTCATGATGTCAAGGAATACCTCAGGTTAGGAGTATACGCAGAGCAAGCAACCGTGAGATCAAAAGCGAGCTATTCGGCGGTCGGCGAACGGATTTTTCCTTAGCTGGAGGGGTGCCGTACAAAAGAACCCCGTACTTGGGATTGTTAGACGTATAGATGCGAGTCAAGCCACAACAAGTGATGACAGATATACACTCGGAGTTTGCGGACCACACACGAGCGGATACGTATTGGCAAAGCAGATTCTTCGAGCAGGATATTATCGGCTCACTATGGAGCGGGATTGTATAAGTTTCGTGCGAAGATGCCATCAGTGTCAGATACACGGAGATTTGATTCATTCTCCGCCAACCGAGTTGCATACAATGTCAGCACCATGGCCGTTTGTCGCGTGGGGTATGGATGTTATTGGACCTATTGAGCCTGCGGCTTCCAACGGTCATAGGTTCATTCTGGTAACGATTGATTATTTTACCAAGTGGGTGGAGGCCAAAACATTCAAATCAGTGACCAAGAAGGCGGCGGTGGACTTCGTACACTCCCACATCATTTGTAGGTTTGGAATTCCAAAGATAATCATTACAGATAACGGTGCAAATCTTAACAGTGGATTGATGAAAGAGGTATGTCAACAGCTCAAGATTACACACCGAAATTCCACACCGTATCGCCCAAAAGCAAATGGTGCGGTCGAGGCAGCAAACAAGAACATAAAGAAGATATCGAGGAAAATGGTAGAA
The DNA here is from genome assembly GCA_032618575.1 of Nicotiana noctiflora. Lineage (NCBI taxonomy): Eukaryota > Viridiplantae > Streptophyta > Magnoliopsida > Solanales > Solanaceae > Nicotiana > Nicotiana noctiflora. The sequence continues at coordinate 20,565 of JASVEL010001845.1, forward strand.
GGGTCTAGGCAGTGGCATGAAAAGTTACCATTTGCGCTGTTGGGTTATCGCACTACCGTCCGGACTTCGGTAGGTGCAACTCCTTACTTGTCGGTATACGGGACTGAAGCAGTAATACCCGCAGAAGTTGAGATTCCATCCCTCCGAATCATCGCTGAAGCTGAGATTGACGACGACGAGTGGGTCAAAACCCGATTAGAGCAATTGAGCTTGATCGATGAAAAGAGATTGACAGCAGTATGTCACGGCCAACTGTATCAAAAGAGAATGGCGAGAGCATATAACAAGAAGGTACGTCCCAGGAAATTTGAAGTGGGACAGCATGTGCTGAAGAGAGTTCTACCACATCAAGCCGAAGCAAAAGGCAAGTTCGCTCCAAATTGGCAGGGACCATTTGTTGTGACTAGGGTATTATCCAACGGCGCGCTATGTCTAACTGATATTGAGGGAAGATGCACCGATATGGCTATCAATTCTGACGCAGTTAAGAGATACTATGTGTAATTCTTTAATGCATTTGTCAACGTTTGGTTTCGTTTGTGTGTATTTGGCATTTTTCGGAGGATGAAATGACAGAGGCAATTTTTCTACTACCCAAACACTTTAACCTTTGTTTCCCCATTTGAGCCTTAATTATTCTTTCATATACCCTCTTTCGGAATAATCATCAAGAATAGAAAAGAAACAAAGAAGTAATACAAGAAAAGTGAACTACGTTCGACCTGATTCCTCGAGAAGGATACGTAGGCGCCACACGGCTCGGTCATAATAAAATAAAAATCAAAAATCCCCCAAGCAACAAAACTGGGGCAGAAGTCATTGTTTCGTTGGAAAGATAGTGTGGATTCCGAAAGTTGTAATAAGCTAACCGTCGAGGCTAAACCCCTTTCTTCAGCCTCACGCGCAGAAACCATATCAAGAACCAGAAAGACCTCTCGATCAGTATTTGAAAAGTGCCAAGTCATGTGAATGAAAGCCATGAGTGACATCCCGACCCTCGATTGAATCCAGGATGCAAGCCAAAAGGGGATAACGCTCTAGAGGGAATCTCAGGGGTGATACCCCGCCGCAGGGAAAGAAAGCATGAATGAGAGAGTCTTAACGGTGAAAACCCTCGCGGGCACCTTAAGGCGAAGGAAGTTGAGAGAAGTAAAATGAGAGAGTCTTACGGTGAAAACCTTCACGGGCACCCTAAGGCGACGGGAGATAGAGAGAAATGAGAGAATCTCATTAGTGAAAACCCTTTCGAAGGGCACTATGAGGTGACAAGGCGAGATGGTTACAAGGTGTCTGCATGAGACAAGGTTTGGACATTCGTTTACTCCTAGCAAAGCGCGGCCATCAGAAAGTGATTGACATGAATAGACTGGGTAGAATAATCTCAAAGGCGCGGCATAACCACTGGATCAGGCACACATTCAGATAAGTTTTCCTATTTTTGAGTTCAGAAAAGTTTTTCTCTTCTTTTGTCATTTGCGGTCAGTATTCTTTTCTTTTCTTTCATTTTCGAAAATTGATTTTTCAAAGCTTACTACCAAGTCTCCCAAAGCAGTATATTGAAAGTGAATAGGCATGGAACGAGGCAATAAGACAGAAGTCGTTGCGATAGTAAGATTGGGATGACAGGCCGAGTGGAAGGTTCGCAAGAGTTATGGAGTATGATGGACACATGTGGCATGTCCGAAAGATGATTTCACGCAACGAATCACCGGCTAAAAAGAGTCAGATCAAACCAAAGATTGGAATAAAAGGAAAGATGAGAGGTCGTTCGTGGAAAGAGCATCGTCCCCAGCAAGCGTCAACGTCGCCCTCAAAGTTCGAGAGAGGCCAAGCAGCCGAAAGAGAAAAGAAAATGGCCCCAACAAGAGTGGCACGACCACTCACCGCATTTTGAAACTAACAATTTTTCTTTGATTTAAAAGCAGAAAAAGAGGGTTCGTTGGCAGAAAAGCATACCGTCCAGAAGTTTATCAAACTGGGGCAGAAAATTTTCTCCTGTTGCGAAAATTTTCTGGAAAGCAAAGACTCAGAGGATAAGGGTAGAAAGCAACACAAGATGGGGTGATCTTTGAGCCTGGTATCATCCCCAGCAGTTATTGGAAAAGGAAAAATGGCTTCGAGATTCCCCCAGCAGTATTACATCCTATAATTTGATCAAGGAAACAAAAGCGTGAGTCCCAAAAGAGGTAGGGGAAGAAGGAAGAGAATGAGGGGTGAAGGAAACGAAGAATGCTTCCCCAGCAGCATCACCCCCAGCAGGCGAGTAGACAGTTCCGAAAATATCCCCAGCTGCCAGAAGAAAAGTAATACGACCGGGGGAAAGCAATTCCAAGACAGGATAATTCAGAAGAGAAGGTGGTCCGAGAGGTAACGCAGGAACAAGGATAGGGTACAAGAGGCAAAGGAAGGTAATCAAGATAGGATGAAAATCAGTGAGTAGTAGTTGAAGTCAGGGAGCCCGCCTGGAGAATGGAGTGGCGATTTAATTTTGAAGTAGTAGTTGAAGTCAGGGAGCCCGCCTGGAGAATGGAGTGGCGATTTAATTTTGAAGTAGTAGTCGAAGTCAGAGGGAGCCCGCCCGGAGAACGGAGTGGCGATTTAATTTTGAAGTTGTAGTCGAAGTCGGGGAGCCCGCCGGGAGAACGGAGTGGCGATTTAATTTTGAAGTAGTAGTTGAAGTCGGGGAGCCCGCCTGGAGAATGGAGTGGCGATTTAATTTCGAAGTAGTAGTCGAAGTCAGGGAGCCCGCCTGGAGAATGGAGTGGCGATTTAATTTTGAATTAGTAGTTGAAGTCAGGGAGCCCGCCTGAAGAATGGAGTGGCGATTTAATTTTGAAGTTGTAGTTGAAGTCAGGGAGCCCGCCTGGAGAATGGAGTGGCGATTTAATTTTGAAGTAGTAGTCGAAGTCGGGGAGCCCGCCTGGAGAATGGAGTGGCGATTTAATTTTGAAGTAGTAGTTGAAGTCAGGGAGCCCGCCTGGAGAATGGAGTGGCGATTTAATTTTGAAGCAGTAGTTGAAGTCAGGGAGCCCGCCCGAAGAATGGAGTGGCGATTTAATTTTGAAGTTGTAATTGAAGTCGTGGAGCCCGCCCGGAGAACGGAGTAGCGATTTAATTTCGAAGCAGTAGTCGAAGTCGTGGAGCCCGCCCGAGAACGGAGTGGCGATCTGTTTAATTTGGCAGAGGAAAGCGGTAGAATGAACAGAAATCTTCCGCATGAATCCAAGTTCGTAAGAAGAGAAGAAGCATCGAAAGGAACGCCAAGTCCGACAGGATGGCAAGGAGCGCGACAAGATCAAGTTAAAAAGGATAGATAAGAACTCGTAGTACTCTGTAATTTAGTCTAGCTTCTTGTTTTTCGTTGCTTAGTGCGGTGTAACAAGGAAATCAGCCGAGCAGTGGTAACAGCAGTAACAACGGCAGTAGCAAGCAATAGCCGAGATCGCAACAGCCATGGTAGTCCCAACTACCGAAACTTTCCCGAACTACATCGACCCGATTCCCTTTTAGCCAGGGGATACGTAGGAGACCTTCGAAGCGAGTTCGGTCAAAACTTTTCCAAAGTGCTTCATACGGAGTACTCGAATGGGCAAAATCGCTTATATCCGCTCACTTATCTTTGCACGAAAACTCTGCGTGTTTACGCGCAAAGAGGGGCAGCTGCGAGCACGTGATTTTTGCCTTACTTGAGAAGTACTCCCAGAAAATTCAAAAATAAAAATAGTTTCGTGTTGGGTATGATTTTTGGGATTTTGTGTTATTTTATCTTTTTGTGTGCACGTTTATTTATTTAAATTAAAAATACAAAAAATATATGCTAAGTTTTGCATTTTTAGTGTTTGATATCGAAGTCATGTGATTTACATTTTAGGTGATATGTAATTGTGTACGTTAATTGTAGTAAAAAATAGCGGTGTTATAGGTTAGTACATATACATATGTGTGTATATATATATATATGTATATATATACATATATATATATATATATATACACATACACATATAGTACACCATGAAGATCCGATCTGGGCCAAAATTTAATCTAAAAGCCAGGCCCAAACGAATTTCTTCTAATCCAGCCCAAATACCCGTCCAAGCTTCAGCCTGTGTAACACTTGATCTGGACCGTTGGATTTTATTATCCAACGGCCCAGATTAATCCTTTAATTCCAAAATGCATTCAGCCTATGACTTAACCAAACGACACCGTTTGATTTAAGTGAGGAGATCCTGATCGTTGATCAAGTTTGATCCAACGATCAGGATTTAACTTCTCCAAAACATATATAAACTCATTCCATACCCCGCCCCCCCAAGCCAGACCCCCCCTCTCCCTTCATCTCCCTCAGAAGCCCTCAAACACCCAGCGTAACGCCGCCGTGCCCCGCCTGCCGGAAATCGCCTCACGGCGGTTCCGGTAGGCCAATCACCACCAAACCAATGCCAAAACCTTCCCCTCACCTCCCCCATCACGGATCCGGCCTTCGCTAACCTCGAATCACCACCCAACGGCTCGAATCTTCATTCAAAGATTCGAGTCAAAACCCAAACTACGCCAAACTTCACCAAATTCACACCACAGTCTCCTCACACCTCCCCCGCACTCCCATTGACATTGGTGTGGTTCGAATCTAACCAGAAATGCAAAAGCCCCAAATCCGAGCCCAAGAACCCTAGAATTCCAAGATTAGGGATTTTGTCCGAGTTTAAGAATTTGGAGTCAATAGGCTCTAATTGGAGTGTTTTTCGTTCGAAAAACACTTCAATTAAAGCGTGTTCACTTCAAAAATGCAATCTCAAGTCCGTGGAAGCCTGAGTTTGTTCGAGTTCGGATTGCCTTCATTAGGTATTTCAATCTTCTTCTGTTTTTAGTGGTTTGTGTGTTCTTTGTTAGTTTCAATTGGTTTAATTTTCTTCTTGGTCGTCCTTAGTTGTCATTTCTTCTCCAAGACCTTTTGTTTTGGTCAATTGTTTTCTGTATCGCTTAGTTGAATGTGTTAGTTATAGGATACGAACTCGCGTCGATTAGCGTCGTCGAATGGTTAACTTCGCATATGTCCGGCATTCGCTGAGATTTCAGAATCATTGTTAGCCAATTAATCTGTTATCATTGCTATGTGTTGTAGTGGATTAGATGTCATCTTCTAATTACCTAGGTTGAGTTATTTGAATTACCACACAGTAATTAGCATTCCTGGATTGAATGGGACTGTTGGATTGGTTTAAAACTGAAATTATGATTCAAATTAAGCTAACTAGGGAATCAGGGTTCAACACTTAGAGTATTTGGTGCCCCGCACATGAGGCTAGTCAGTGGAATCCACTGTCACAGCAGAGCAGCCCACCAGTGCCCTGCACTTACCAATTTTTAATTATGAAAACCCCATACTTAGACATAGTTTAGTGGGTTGGACAGAAGTAGGATGGGCAAGGGGCTGTTCTGTAGAATCTGGGTGTCCTAGGTGTTGTTTGTGGTTATAAATAGATAGGTATTGATACCTAAAAGGGGATATTCATACAGTAGGGACTGAAATACCTGGAGAAGCAAAAACAGTAAACCTGGAGAGAACATATCCATACAGACTGGAGAGTAATAGCTAGAGAATACCTGGAGAGAAAGTAGGCAGTAGGGATTCATTTTCCTTATACACATAAAAGATACAGAAAAGAAAACTACTGTTTCATTGGCTTGGGTCACTGTTTCGATTGTTTTGCTTCAGTGGTTGAGTGTTTGGCCATTGTTGTGGTGGTGTTTGTGTCTGTGTGGCTGTTGGTCCAGTGCTGTGGCTGTGCTACTGTTTTGACTGGTCCAGTGCTGTTGCTTTTGTGTTCATTTGGTGCTGCTTGTCCAGTATTGGGGTTTCTGGCTATAAAGATGGCATCAAACTAAAACAGTAGGCAGACATTAGAGAGCACACTGGAGAGTAATAGCTGAAGAGAAAAATAGGCAGCAGAGACATTTTGATATACACATACCAAGTCACAGATAGATAGAAAAAGGATAGAGAAGTCACTGTTTCAGTGATTTTTTGGCTACTGTTTCGTGTGCTGTGATTCAATAGCTGAGTGTTTTGGCCATTTGATTGCTTGTTGTTCTTGTGTTGGTGGTGCTGTGCCATTGTTGTAGCTGGTTCAGTTTGTCACTGGTTGTTGGTCTAAGTGACTGCTGGTCCATTTGTTGCCACTGGTTGTTGTTACTGCTTGGTCAAATATTGTTGTTGGTTCAGTATTGTTGAGGCTGGTCCAGTTTGCTATTGGTGCATTATTGTTTGTTGCTGCCTGGTTGTCCATTGCTGCTTGGTTCAAGTTTTAGTCACTAATTCAGTGATTGATAAAGTTCGATTACTGTTGGTTGTTGGGTTGTAGCTGGTTCACCGGTTGTTGCTGCTATTGGTTTACTATTGGTTGTTATTGGTCTTTGATTGTTGCTGCACCTGTTACTGTTTCTTGTTGCTGTTGCTGCGTTGCCATTGCTCACTCTTCCTTGTTCTTCCGCATTCCAGGTACACACCTCTTTTATTGTAGTTCCTTGGTTCGACAAAGAATGAAGTTTGAAGCTTATGCATAAAGTCTATTGAAACATGTAGTCGTCTAAAGCTCTTATGTCCAATTACATTCTGTTATTCTCCAATTAAGCTTGTATTGTTAGTCTTGGTTATGGAAAAGTGTAGCTAGGCCAAAGATACACTGTCGTTAGATAAGCACGTAAACCCGAATTAGTCTGTTGTATCTCTATCCAATCTTCTCTGCTCGTGTGTGTAATCTCCAAATCCTGTTAACGTTAGACCTTATGCTAAAAGCAAGATTAGCTAGGGAGTTGTTACTCAACGGAATGACGTAATTAGATTAAAAAGAGTCGGGGCGCATTTCATGTGACCCGACCCCAATTTTGGGCAAGAGTAAACAAAGCGTGTCAGGAACCACAGGCGCATTTCATGTGGTGTGGTTCGTAGCAAGTTTTAAATAATTTGGAATCAACTCTTAAGTAAAATACAGCGGGATGTAGTTAGCTTTAGATTCGAATCAAAGGTGCTCCTCGCCCAATAGTTACATTAATAGCACAGATGTACATATAAAATACTTAGATTTTGAGACGCGTCGTTTCTTAACGAATGCCACGCCCTTCACAACAGTGTAAATAAGTAGTCGATCCGGGCGCATATTTTAGTTCTATCTTCTTAAATACGGGTGTGCATTTCATGCGACCCGAATCCAAACCCCGAAATGTTGAATAAGAATATGTCGAGGATCCGGTTGCATTTCATGTGACGTGATTCGAAAGCATATTTTTAAGCAACTTTCTCTTTCGTAAATCATAACCAATAATAAAAGCGGTAAAGGGATAGTAACTCGCACTAAGTACATAATTGTAAAAAGCAGATAGATAAGCCAAACACGACAGTTGAGCGACCGTGCTAGAACCACGGAATTCGGGAATGCCTAACACCTTCTCCCGGGTTAATAAAATTCCTTATCCGGATTTCTGGTTCGCGGACCGTTAAATAGAGTCATTCTTTTCCTCGATTCGGGATTTAACCGGTGACTTGGGACACCATCAATCTCCCAAGTGGCGACTCTGAAATAATTAAAATAAATCCCATCTCGATTGTCCTTTAATTGGAAAAACTCTTTGCACCCTTGCGGGTGCGTAAAAAAGAGGTGTGACAGCAAGTTTGAAACAAATAATTGTGTGAAACAAACAGGATGCAACAGGATGGTCTTTTTTTTCATTTTAGGTTGCTTGTCCTAGACGGACCCAACCCCTGTGTTGAGTCCCCTAAGTCAAATACAACATGATGCAAATAAGTGTTCCTACTAGGGATCCGGTAAGAAGTTTTGTTATACTATGTTAAAAACCTGGGTATGTGTTCTGGACTGTGTACCCGAGCGGACAACTCGAGTTGAGGAAGGAGCTCCTTTCCGGAACCAAAAGGCCAGCCGGCTTAGAAACTTTCCGAGCCTCTTTCTTATTTTGGGGTATGACACTAACAGAATAGGGAGTCTCAACCAGTGAGCACATCCCCGGGGGTGAGAAAAAGAAGGGACTCGGCACAGTTTGTATATACAGTTCATATAATATCAAAGCGGTAAACATATAGCACATTAATCAAACATATAATAAAATCAGATATAGACAAAAACAACAATTTAACCGAGCTCGAATTCTTAAACCCTGAACCGAAGTTCTGGGTCCCAGTCCCCAGCAGAGTCGCCAGAGCTGTCACACCTCCTTTTTCCGCACCCGTGAAGGAGCGAGGGAGTTTTTCCAATTAAAGGACGATCGAAACGGGATTTATTTATTTAATTCAGAGTCGCCACTTGGGAAAATAATAGTGTCCCAAGTCACCGATTTAATCCCGAACCGAGGAAATTTATGACTCTGTATTACAGTCTGCGAAACTAGAAACCTGGATAAGGAATTCTGTTAACCCGGGAGAAGGTGTTAGGCACTCCCGGATTCCGTGGTTTTAGCACGGTCGCTCAACTGCGATTTTTGTTTTTATCTGATTTCTTATATATTTTAATTAGGTGCTTTCAATGTTCCGCTTTTTAATTTTAGAAGAATTGCGACGTCACGAAAATACATTTCGAGCCACACCGCAACCAGTACGCCTGTGACTTTAATGTATTTCAGTTTCGCCGAGAGTAAGATTTGGGTCACATAAATGCGCACCCGTGGTTAGGAAGGTATTATTATTAACTAACGCGCCTAAAGTAATTTCGCGTTTGTAATTTGCGAGGGCCATGGATTTTAGCTAAATGACATGCCTCAGAATTTAAGGATCAACACAGTATTAATTAAACGAGGGCCACGCCATTGTCATTTTTGTTAGTCTTGGCACACCTCGATTCTTATTTTTAAGGATTGTACTCAACTAAAGCAAACCACGATTGTTCATCTTAGAAACTATAATCATGTTACACGAACGTGTACATAATCACGATAATAAATTAATAACTCACTCATTCGAAGATTAACTAATTCAAATGATGGGCCATTCCAAACTAATTTCTCACGCCCAAATAACGTGAATTCATAAGCCATGCAAATAGTGAAACTAAACTTGTCCAAGTTAACCAAGTATTAGTGGCTCGGCCATTCTTTTACCAACTTAACGAAGATATCTTTAAAAAATTTAACATGATAAGTCATAAACAATCAACCGAGGCATTAGGCAAATAGACGATAAAGCAAGCGAGCCATTTAAGATCCTTTTACGCCTCTTTCTATTAATCTATGCGATGCAATAATTTTACTATTCATGTAAGCAGGGCATAAACAAATATTAATTTAACAGGAGTTGAATTCGTTCTAGCAGCAAAAATTAGCTTACGGTTAAGGCAAGTATTATAGACATTTGAACTCATCAAAAGAGATAAGATAAGGCTAAGAATGAACCTCAAACTTTCAAATATATTGATAATGAAACTCGCACAGCAAATCGTCTATGAAGTGGATGAATGAGAAATCAACACCGTCGACGTCGAAGGGAACCTCATAGGCAAACTCAAAGCTCGGCAGAAACTTCTAGAGAAGTGGCGTTTAAGGCTGTGATTTTGAGTTGATGATTGATCTGTTTTGAGCTCCAGTTTGGTGCTGAAAATTGCTGGCTTTTTAGGTGGTTTCAATGGTTGAAAGAGTAACGGGTTTGGACCCTTCAGATCGCGGTAACCTCGAGCGAAAAACCGCAACTTGCAACGTCAATCAACCTTGCAAAACCGATGATTTAGTGGCTGTTTTTGCTCGATTTGGAGCTGTTTTTTGGGCTGCTTGACAGTGATTTATGGAGCTGGAATTCGAGGTATCTCATGGAGCTTCTGGCCGGTTTTCATGGTTGTAACAATAGGGTTTTAGAGCTGGGTTACATGGCTATGGATGGATGATTTTGGAGCTAATTTTGGATGATTTTTATGGAGTTTTAGCGTCCAGCTTTCATGGCTGTTCAGTAGGGTCGTGTCGGGATATTTTGCTGATTGTTTTAGAGTGATTAATGATTGGGTTGTTCGTAGTTTTGAGAAGCTTTAATGGCTGCATTTTGGGGTGCATTTGAGCTTGTTGTAGAAGGTTATTTGGAGTTTTTCATGGCAAAAAATGGAGGAAAAAAACTGGTTGTTGGTGAGTTATGGCTGGGATTTCACTGGTGTTTTTTTTTTGTTGGAAGTTAGCAGCTATCTTTTTGTTTTAATGGTTGGAGAACATGGATTTTTGGTGGTGGATTTGCTGGGCGTTTTTATGAGGAGTAGTGAAGAAGATGAATAAAATTAGGGGCTGTAGGTTTTTGTTTTGGTTATTTTGCTGAAGGAAGAAGATCCAGCAACAGTCAAAATGTTTTTTGTATATAAAAAAATAAAGATATAAAGAACTATTTTTTTATATTTTTAAGTATAAAATGACTACAAAATATTAAATAAAATTATTTTTGTAATTTTCGTTTTTAATAAAAAGATAAAAATATAAAGTACTATTTTTGTATTTTTCAAGTTTAAAATGACTACGAAATATTAATAAAACTATATTTTTGTTATTTTTCATTTTAAGATAAAAATAAAGTAAAAGAGTCAAAATTAGCAAAAATAGCTATATTAAAACTAAACTAAATATTTTACGCTAAAAAATCTCGGGTAGGGGCAAAATCACGCATCTACAAGGCTTGAAAAGGTTTTTCAATCTTGAAAGTGACAAAAATTTGTGTTTAAAAGGAATTAACTCAGAGTCGCCACCTGACATTGGTTTCGGTGTGCCAGGCCACCGTTTTTTAAATAATTTTCCTTTAAAACACTTTAGACTTCAAAACTAAGTCTGCACCAGAGATTCGGGTAAGGGGGTTCATTTGACTCGGGGAGAAGGTGTTAGGCATTCCCCAAGTCCCGTGAAGGTCACGGTTGCGTACTCGATCAAGTTGGCTATTAAAACATTCAAATTGAGGTAAAACACACAAAAAATAGAATAAACACATAAGAGGCTCGAGGTCGTCCCCACCTAAATAAAAGAAAATGAAAAGGAAAAGAAAAATCCTAAGCTAACCTATACTACGACTTATCCGCCATGCTCGTCAAGGCCTCCAAATATTTACATAGTTCTTCGGGGCATACCCCGAATAATAATATATACGTATTCACGGGGCATTCCCGAATAAATTCAACTACGGGAAACAACCTCTTGCCTCGAAACTAAGAAAATCCTAATGCTTGCCTACCCAAGTGTGGTCGGCCTAAAGCATGCCACTAGCGATCAATAAAAACTAACAATATCAAAATAGAAATATTATCACATCGCATTAACCCAACTCTATTTCTTTTTAATTTCAAATCCCACATCTCCCCAAATAATTCTTGTAAACCCCATAAACTGACAATCTAATTTTCCAATTCAAATAACTAAACTTACGTTTCCAATTCAATTTTGTAATTCACTTGCAATCATTTCAAGTAAACATACGAGCAGACATATTTAAAACCATAGGTAAACATTAAGCAAATCACATAACCAAATCACCAAATCAACAATTAACGTTGAGCCAGAATATAATGAATAGAGGGTTGAAGAATCGAACCTCGGTTAAAGCAAGGATCCTTTCGATGTTAATTAGACTTAAGCCGAATGTACTCCTCAAACATAAACCGGAACTTAAATAGAACTCGAAAATCAAAAACCCGGGCTGGTTTGAAGATCACAAACAATAAGATCAACGAACGGAAAGCTCACGGACAACGGACTGAGAGCTCGACGAACAACCTCGCATTTGACAGTACCTCAATCACGATTAAAAAGCAATTAAATGGAGAATATAGGAAACAGATGCTTCAATTCCTCAAGATATCCGGTGATTACATGGACTGAAACAGAGCAACGATAACAATCGAAAATCGACGAACTCGAAAACTTCGATACTCAAATATAATCGGAAAATTGATTGTCTCATGGTTTTGAACTCAATTTTAACTGCTGCCCAGATGTGCGAAACTTTAGAGAAAAGAAAAACAGCGATAAACAACGAACAACAATCGAAACTTGCTCAAACGCAGAACTCAGAACGGCAACCTCGCTTCTGTAATCCAACAAGAAAGAACAAAAAAAATTAAGAAGTAACTTTCGACCGGAACTAAAACTTGGAACCTCGACGAACACTGGCGATTGCCTCGCCCCATCGAACACCCATTTCAACTCCACTCCATTTCGGAAGCTCGACGACAACCACAAATCGACACCAGAAAATTCAAAACCTAATTCGAAGCTACTGTTCACTCGATTTCAAATTGAAATTCATCACAGAAAGGGGTTACAAGGAGCTCGTCGCTGGAGGTTTGTGTTGCCGGTGTACATATGTGGTCGCTGGTGTCAAGGTGCGGCTGGGTAGAGAAAGGAGTTCTTGCTGGTGGCTGGTTTTTCAGAATTTTCTAGCCTCTTTCTTAATGTGTATTCTTTGTTATCTTAGAGACTAGCGGCTGTTTTTTCTTTTTTTGGTCTCCAGGGTTTTTAATTGTTTTGGTCTCTTTTGTTATGTAGATGGGGTGGGTGGCTTGCGGCTGGGTATCCCCTTGTCAGCTCTAGGTTTTTTTTGTTTTTTTTAGGGTTGTCTTTTTTTTTGTTTTGTTTTTTTATTATTGGGAAAAGAAGGAATGGGTAAGGGTTATGGGAGATGGGCTAGGAGGTGGGCTACCCGTTTTGGGCCTCTTCAATTGCAAAATCGGGCCCAGAACTTGTAATTCTTTAATTTTTAACAATCTTTTAAGTAAATAACCCAAACCTTTAATTAAAAACAAATTAGTTTCAACTAATTAAATAAATTATGTAATAGCATGAAACTATTTTTGTATTTTTTTAATTTTGTGATAAAAATAATGTAAAAGAGTTAAAATTAGTGGAAATAACTATATGAGACCTAAATTAAATATTCTACGCTAAAATGGGTTAAATTTGGGTTAGGGTAAAAAATTACGTGTCTACAGCTGCCCCTCTTTGACTGAAAATACAAAGTATTTTCAGACAAAGACCGACTAGACATGATTTTTGACCTAACCCTTATTTAAAGACTAACTAGAAGAAAAGAGAATGTGACCGAGCCCTGGTATCTGAGCTGCCTACATATCCTCGGCTATAGAGGAATCAGGCCACGTGTAGTTCAGAAGTGAATGAGATGATAAAGTTTACCAAGGTGGAGAGTCGAGTCGAGTGCCGTCGAGTTTCCGGTTCACGGTCCTGTTATTACATCAAGATCAGAAAAATGAAAAAGACTAACTAAACCTATTAACTATGAGTTACAAGATTCCTATCTCTAAGTCTTCTGAAGATTGATCTTGATTCTTGAATGGTTCTTCATGCAGACTTCAGATCTGAACCTTGATGCTCGCTAGATGCAGGTGTTAGCTCGTATTCTTCTGCTTTTCGGATCAAAACCGGACAAAAGATGCTTGAGACTTTAGTCATGTCTTGAGCGATCCACCTCTTGTGTCGGCCTCTGCATTTTGGACTCACCTCCCTTTTCTCTTTTTTTCTTTTTCTTTTTCCTCTTTTTCCTTTTTTTTTCTTTTTTTCTTGATTGAAATTCCCTATCTTGATCACCTCGGATTATTGACTCGCATTCTTGCCGCGAGTTTCTGCTACTTCTACCATGAACTGATTTCTGAAATGATTTCCCTTATTATCTAGGTGGGCGCCTAACATTACAACAAAACAAACAAAACAAAAGAAATTTTTTCTGCCCCAGTTTGGGATTGGGGCATAAACGTGAATGTTAATTGGATCATGCTACCTACAAAGCTCTCAAAATTCTAAAATTAAATCCCATTATCCAGGAGGGTCCTGAGAATTCCAAAATTAAATCCCATTATCCAGGTGGGTCCTGAAAATTCTGAAACTAAATCCCATTATCCAGGAGGGTCCCGAGAATTCTAAAACTAAATCCCATTATCCAGGAGGGTCCTGAAAATTCAAAAATTAAATCCCATTATCCAGGAGGGTCCTGAGAACTCTAAAACTAAATCCCATTATCCAGGAGGGTCCTAAAAATTCTAAAACTAAATCTCATTATCCAGGAGGGTCCTGAAAATTCTAAAACTAAATCCCAGTATCCAGGAGGGTCCTGAAAATTCTAAAATTAAATCCCATTATCCATAAGGGTCCTGAAAACTTAAACTAAATCCCATTCTCCAGGAGGGTCCTGAAAACTTAAAATTAAATCCTATTATCCAGGAGGGTCCTGAAAACTTAAAATTAAGTCCCATTATCCAGGAGGGTCCTAAAAATTCTAAAACTAAATCCCATTATCCAGGAGGGTCCTGAAAATTCTAAAACTAAATCCCATTATCCAGGAGGGTCCTGGAAATTCTAAAATTAAATCCCATTATCCAGGAGGGTCCTAAAAACTTAAAACTAAATCCCATTATCCAGGAGGGTCCCTGAAAACTTAAAATTAAATCCCATTATCCAGGAGGGTCCCGAAAACTTAAAATTAAATCCCATTATCCAGGAGGGTCCCGAAAACTTAAAAATAAATCCCATTATCCAGGAGGGTCCTGAAAACATAAAATTAAATCCCATTATCCAGGAGGGTCCTGAAAACTTAAAACTAAACCTCATTATCCAGGAAGGTCCTGAAAATTTAAAATTAAATTCCATTATCCAGGAGGGTCCCTGAAAACTTAAAATTAAATCCCATTATCCAGGAGGGTCCCGAAAATTCTAAAACTAAATCCCATTATCCAGGAGGGTCCTGAAAATTCTAAAATTAAATCCCATTATCCAGGAGGGTCCCGAAAACTTAAACTAAATCCCATTATCCAGGAGGGTCCCGAAAACTTAAAATTAAATCCCATTATCCAGGAGGATCCCGAAAACTTAAAATTAAATCCCATTATCCAGGAGGGTCCCGAAAACTTAAAATTAAAATCCCATTATTCAGGAGGGTCCCGAAAACTTAAAATTAAATCCCATTATCCAGGAGGGTTCGAAAACTTAAAATTAAAATCTCATTATCCGGGAGGGTCCCGAAAACATAAAATTAAAATCCCATTATCCAGTGAGGGTCCCGAAAACTTAAAATTAAAATCTCATTATCCAGGAGGGTCCCGAAAATTCTAAAATTAAATCCCATTATCCAGGAGGGTCCTTAAAACTTAAAATTAAATCCCATTATCCAGGAGGGTCCCTGAAAATTCTAAAACTAAATCCCATTATCAAGGAGGGTCCGTAAAACTTAAAATTAAAATCCCATTATCCAGGAGGGTCCCGAAAACTTAAAATTAAATCCCATTATCCGGAGGGTCCCGAAAACTTAAAATTAAAATCCCATTATCCACGAGGGTCCTGAAAACTTAAAATTAAAATCCCATTATCCAGGAGGGTCCTGAAAATTCTAAAACTAAATCCCATTAGCCACGCTCCCATCTTGGATGATTCTGAATATAATTTTGCTCCGTGGACCATGCTTTTCCATAGGAGGTCCCTGTGGACTTAAATATTTCTTGCCCCTGCTTCGGACAAATAAAATCTTGTTAGTTTGAAAATGTGGTGGTTAGTTTGTGGCATCATTGCCGAGTGTCTGCTTCTGCCATTGCCATGCTTCATTCCGATGAGCTGCTTCGGGCTAGCAAGGAGTTGTTTGACCTTTTGATTGGAATTAGACCACAAAACCTGTGACTTGAATCTCTCACATTCACTTGTTTCATTGTGTTTTTATTGAATCTTTGTATTCTCTCAAAATTCAAGATCCACTCAACTGCCTGAACCTCAGTTATCAACATACTTCTCACTCTAAATCATGTCAATTCTGATGTGCAAGGCCAAATTCAGCTTCGTGCAACTGGAAAGCTGGTGGCAAATTTTAAAGTCATTTCTCACTTGTTCCGACCAAACAGACTCAAGAAGGAACTTGAACAAAATGAGAGGAACAAAATAAGGGACAAGGGAAAGAGATGATACTTGACAAGAAAATTACGAAGTAGAAACTTGTCAGATGTGGCTACCAACTCTAATGACCATAACATGCACCTTTGGACTAAGTGGCCTAATCTCTCAAGAAAGTCTAATATTCGACTCTTGTTGTACCTCTTCGCTGTGAAACTGGGCTTCAGTGCTTCAATTGTCCCATTTGATCCACACTCCTCAGTCGACTTGTAGTGCCGTGAAGGGTTTTCACCATCAAGCCTCTCTCATTTTGCTCTTTTTCTCAACTCACCATCGCCTTACGGTGCCCCTGAGGGTTTTCACCGATAAGACTCTCTCATTTTATCATTTTCTCTCATTGTTCTGAGAACAAAGGTATTACCCATGATGCAGGGAGATCATACTTTCACCAACACTTGATATGGCATCCTCAATGATTGATCGGAAGGTCTTTCTTTGGACCGTAATGTAGGCTTTTGGACAGGGTTAGAAAGAAAGGGTAGCATGAAGGCTCAAAATAATTCAAGATGAAAGGGTTCAAAATTACAACTTTTGGAATCAGGCCTTTTGGCAAAATTAAAACATGCGCCCCAGTTTCATGAAGTTTGGGAAATTTTTTTTGAATTTTTTCTTTGATGGGATTTCTTAAAAAAAACTGCCCCAGTATTGATTTCGGGGGATTATGAAATATTTTATTTGGTATGACCGAACCGTAAGGCTGCCTACGTATCTTGTGGTGACAAGAATCAGGTCGAACGTAGTTCAAAAGACTACCTTTTGTTACTATTTTTTCTTTTTTCCTTCTTTTTTTTTCTTTTTTTTCTTTTTTTTTCTTTTTCTCATTTCTTTTTTTTCTTTTTTTTCTTTTTCTCATTTCTTTTTTTTCTCTTTTTCTTTTTATTTTCTAGGTCCTGACTCTATTTCTGATTCCAAGAGAGGCGTACGAAACAAAAAAATATCAAGGCTCAAAATGGGTAGCAAAGGATAAAAGTGTTTGGGTAGCAGAATAAAAAGCCTTCGTCATACCAAACTTTGAGAATGCCAAGTACAAGCGTGCAATTGAAGATAAGCAAACAAATCACACATAGTATCTATTGATGATATCAACACAAACAAAAAGTGCCGATGGGCAATACCTTTGTCCCAATAAATGATCCTTGCTAGTTTAAAGCAGACTTGATTCAAACTTATCTTGGTGCAGAAGAATGCATTTCAGCGCTGACACATTTACCTCAAACTACTTGAGAAACAATTCCTTGTTATATGCTCTTATCAACCTCTTGATTTCCAGACTTACTGCCTGTGTTTCACTCAATTCAAGCTTTAGTTTATCTCAGAATTCATAAATCCTTTCTTATTTTCCTCTAATGCCTCTTTTGTCATGTTCAAAACTATGCAATTCCTTCATGATCAGACTAGCTTTCAAGATCAGGCGAAGAATTATGTATGCATGCCATGTCATTTGAGTTAGGATGAAGAGAACTATAAGAGAAAAAGAAACCTAAACAGAAAATGACCAAAACTAACAGAAAACATGAGATTGCATTAGACCGATGGTGAAAAGGGTTTGAACAGAACAAGAAAAACAGACATGGGTTGCAACCTTGGAACAATCCTAAAGAACATTAGACGAGTTACTACAACTAAACAAACTAGACAAAATGAGAAGAAGAAGAGTTTGAGCAACATGATAATATCCGGATTACAACCCTGAAATAACCCGGACAAGCAGAAATGACAATAAAATAAACCACCAAAACTCCTCCCTGGCCAACCAAGAAAGGAGTGTCTTTCCAATTACCAAGCTCAACATATTAGCCGCTAAATTGCACATCAAAATTACCGAGACCTTCACCAATTTCAATATCATTAACTTCAGTCAGCAACTTCCCAAAAGGACTTTCATACTCCATGTCACCATGCATCTTTCCCACAAAGCTTGCATCATCATGTGCAGGTAAAGAATTCCGTGCAATGTTTGGGTATCCGGAGCTGGGAATGCGGTTGTTTTGACTGGTGGAGCATGGAAAGTTTGGGAGGAAGCGCCAGGGTAATTGTGGTAAGGGGTGAAGCCTGGTGTGTGTTGTGGAAAAGATCAACGGTACTAAGAACCTGGACTTGTGATAGTGGTGGAATGGAGGCATGGTTTTCTGTATAGTTGGTAAGGAATGAAGGTGGAGGATGTCTCTTAATCCAGGCATGATACATTTCTCCAATCTGTTGTTTCAACCTTTGGACCTCATCTTTCAATTCAGACTCCGACATCTCAGCCTCCCTCGACGGGTCAACAACTCTTGTGTCCAAGTCTTTGCCAGCCATGGTTTCCTTGCTTTTTGACATCGTGTTGTATGGATGAATTGCCAAAGTACCACAAACTAACCACCCTCTATTATGGCAACAATGAAAGTAACAAAGAGGAGCAAAACAAAGCCAACACGTTAGCGTTAGAGCATTTATCATATAAAAATATCACATTGCGTGCAATGCCCTAGCAACAATTAATGGTTCTATAATGGCTTCGAGGGTCAAAAGATCATTTGGCATCATCCCGATTTTGTTCACTTCAACCTTCTTTTTCTTTCTTTTCCATCACTTCTTGGATTATTCATTTTACTTCCTTTCCTTTTATCTTTAGTTTGTCACTCTTTTCTTTCCTCTCCTTCCTCACATCCACAATTCATTCTCTTTTTTTTCTCTTTTTCTTTTTTTTTTTCCTTTTTTTTTCTTTTTTTTTAGTTTTCAGAGAAAATGATTCGATCGAACCCTATGTGGGTTGCCTACGTATCATGCCCCTCATGAATCAGATCAAGCGTAGTTCTTGAAAAGTAATGGATAAAATAAACTAAGAAACAAAAATCTTTTTGGAATTTTTCATTTATAATGTTTTTGGTTTTTCAAATACAAAACAAGAAGTACTATGACAAAAGACTCAACAATCTTAACTAGACTGACAGACTCGATACGACTGTACAAGACTAAAAA
Organism: Nicotiana noctiflora; assembly: GCA_032618575.1. NCBI lineage: Eukaryota > Viridiplantae > Streptophyta > Magnoliopsida > Solanales > Solanaceae > Nicotiana > Nicotiana noctiflora. Next base: position 39,435 of record JASVEL010001845.1, read on the forward strand.
TTAAAAGACAACATAAAATAGACTAAAAAATTAAAAAGTTTCTTCAAGCAGCTCGTGCATGAAATGGTCTTTGACTAGAATGGTCCTGGGGTATTTATCATTCTCAAACTCTAGCGAATCGCTCCATACCTGAATGGGAAAAATAAGATTAAATAGAGTTAGTGACTCAAGACACATGCAAGAAAAAATTGGGCTATTTTTGAAAATTAACCACATGGCCAAGAGTGGCTATTAATGCAAACTCAACAAAGGTGACCTCTAAGACGTAGAAATACACCTCATTAAGGCTTATATGAATTTAAACTCTCAATAATCATGGCCCAAGACCAAACGACAAAAAATAGCCATTTTGCAAAAACAGCCGATATGGCTAGAAGTGGCTAAAGATGCAAACTCAAAAAGGAAAGACCTTAAATTAATATGACTCCTAGTTACACACTCAAAATTCTAATATATGAGTAATTGAACCACTTTTGCGAAAATGACCCCATTTTGCAAGAATGTCCGATGTGGCCAAAAGTGGCTGAAAATGCAAATTGAAAAAGGGCGGACTCTAAAGAAATATGACTCCTAATTGTAGACTCAAAATCCTAATATATGAGTAATTGAACCACTTTTGCAAAAATTAACCTAATCTTGCAAGAATGGCCGAAGTGGCCAAAAGTGGCTAAACATGCAAACTCGAAAAGGAAAGACCTTAAATTGATATGATACCTAATTGTGGACTAAAAATCCTAAGACATCGGTTTATTGAACCACCTTCGCAAAAATGACCCCATTTTGCAAGAATGGCCGATGTGGCCAAAAGTGGCTAGACATGCAAGATTTGGCTAAGACCCCGCAAAGCCAAGAACCTAAGACGCTAGGAAGACCAGGCCCTATGTGGGTTGCCTACGTATCTCGCCCCGAGAGACGAGAATCAGGTTCGCGTAGTTCGGGAAGATGCAATTATGTTGAAAGAAAAAGCTATATTTTGTCCTTTTTTTGAAAAATAATAAAAGGTGTAAAATCTTTTTTGGATTTTTCATTTTCAATTTTTTTTGATTTTTTGGAAAATAATGAAAAAGTGTAAAATCTTTTTTAGATTTTTCATTTTCAATTTTTTTTTGAATTTTTGAAAAATAATGAAAAAGTGTAAAATCTTTTTTGGATTTTTCATTTTCAATTTTTTTTTGAATTTTTGAAAAATAATGGAAAAGTGTAAAATCTTTTTGAATTTTCTTTTTCTTCTTTTTTTTTTTGATTTTCTTGAAAAAGTTGTGAAAGAAAAATGCAACCGGGCCCTATTTTCTTCATTTTTTCCCCTTCTTTCCCAAACATCGGTCCGCCAAATGACCTTTTACCCTCAAAGATGCGACATTTAGCACATAGGATGATCACATGTCATTTTGGGCCATGGGCCCATTTTTGACAAGATTTGGATAGGCTTCCTACAAAGGGACACGGTGCCTGGGACCGAGCCCTGCTAGGTCTAAATGACATGATGCAAATAAAAATGACCTAAAGGCTGACCTACGGTTGGGGTTCACTAACAAGGCAATTCAGGGCGGCACATGGTCGATGGCGGCCGCTCTAGCTATCCGCCCACTCCACGCTCCCACGCCACCCCCCTAAGACACGGGTGACTCACAAAAGGGTCGTGTACGCTCAAACGTACTCCAGAAGACATGTTGCAGAAAGAAGACTCGGGGTTATGCACATGATGACAGTTATGAAGCAGTAAACATATAAAGCAAAAACTGTAAACAAGTAGGCAACTAGCAAATAACAAAAATATAAACACATAACAATAAAAATCAAGTAAAGATAATAAAAAAAACATAAAAACCTCAACAAAACATTCTAAAAGCCAACAAAGTCAAGTACTAGCTCGAACCCGCAACTCTCCCCAGCAGAGTCGCCAGAGATGTCACACCCCTTTTTTTACACCAAAACCAAACCTTTCCACTAAACCCTCATTAAATTAATAAAAAAAATTCTAGTAAAAAGGCTTGAAAAGGGTTTTTCTCTTGAAAGTGACAAAAATTTGTGTTTAAAAGGAATTAACTCAGAGTCGCCACCTGACATTGGTTTCGGTGTGCCAGGCCACCATTTTTTAAATAATTTTCCTTTAAAACACTTTAGACTTCAAAACTAAGTCTTGCACCAGAGATTCGGGTAAGGGGGTTCATTTGACTCGGGGAGAAGGTGTTAGGCATTCCCCAAGTCTCGTGAAGGTCACGGTTGCGTACTCGATCAAGTTGGCTATTAAAACATTCAAATTGAGGTAAAACACACAAAAAATAGAATAAACACATAAGAGGCTCGAGGTCGTCCCCACCTAAATAAAAGAAAATGAAAAGGAAAAGAAAAATCCGAAGCTAACCTATACTACGACTTATCCGCCATGCTCGTCAAGGCCTCCAAATATTTACATAGTTCTTCGGGGCATACCCCGAATAATAATATATACGAATTCACGGGGCATTCCCCGAATAAATTCAACTACGGGAAACAATCTCTTGCCTCGAAACTAAGAAAATCCTAATGCTTGCCTAGCCAAGTGTGGTCGGCCTAAAGCATGCCACTAGCAATCAATAAAAACTAACAATATCAAAATAGAAATATTATCACATCGCATTAACCCAACTCTATTTCTTTTTAATTTCAAATCCCACATCTCCCCAAATAATTCTTGTAAACCCCATAAACTGACAATCTAATTTTCCAATTCAAATAACTAAACTTACGTTTCCAATTCAATTTTGTAATTCACTTGCAATCATTTCAAGTAAACATACGAGCAGACATGTTTAAAACCATAGGTAAACATTAAGCAAATCACATAACCAAATCACCAAATCAACAATTAACGTTGAGCCAGAATATAATGAATAGAGGGTTGAAGAATCGAACCTCGGTTAAAGCAAAGATCTCGATGTTAATTAGACTTAAGCCGAATGTACTCCTCAAACATAAACCGGAACTTAAATAGAACTTGAAAATCAAAAACCTGGGCTCGTTTGAAGGTCACAAACAATAAGATTAACGAACGGAAAGCTCGCGGACAACGGACTGAGAGCTCGACAAACAACCTCGCATTTGACAGTACCTCAATCACGATTAAAAAGAAATTAAATGGAGAATATAGGAAACAGATGCTTCAATTCCTCAAGATGTCCGGTGATTACATGGACTGAAACAGAGCAACGGTAACAATCGAAAATCGACGAACTCGAAAACTTCGATGCGCTAATATAATCGGAAAATTGATTGTCTCACGGTTTTGAACTCAATTTTAACTGCTGCCCAGATGTGCGAAACTTTAGAGAAAAGAAAAACAGCGATAAACAACGAACAACAATCGAAACTTGCTCAAACGCAGAACTCAGAACGGCAACCTCGCTTCTGTAATCCAACAAGAAAGAACAAAAAAAAATTAAGAAGTAACTTTCGACCGGAACTAAAACTTGGAACCTCGACGAACACTGGCGATTGCCTCGCCCCATCGAACACCCATTTCAACTCCACTCCATTTCGGAAGCTCGACGACAACCACAAATCGACACCAAAAAATTCAAAACCCAATTCGAAGCTACTATTCACTCGAGTTCAAATTGAAATTCATCACAGAAAGGGGTTACAAGGAGCTCGTCGCTGGAGGTTTGTGTTGCCGGTGTACATATGTGGTCGCTGGTGTCAAGGTGCGGCTGGGTAGAGAAAGGAGTTCTTGCTGGTGGCTGGTTTTTCAGAATTTTCTAGCCTCTTTCTTAATGTGTATTCTTTGTTATCTTAGAGACTAGCGGCTGTTTTCTCTTTTTTTTTTGTCTCCAGGGTTTTTTTATTGTTTTGGTCTCTTTTGTTATGTAGATGGGGTGGGTGGCTTGCGGCTGGGTATCCCCTTGTCAGCTCTAGGTTTTTTTTGTTTTTTTTAGGGTTGTCTTTTTTTTTTTTGTTTTGTTTTTTTATTATTGGGAAAAGAAGGAATGGGTAAGGGTTATGGGAGATGGGCTAGGAGGTGGGCTACCCGTTTTGGGCCTCTTCAATTGCAAAATCGGGCCCAGAACTTGTAATTCTTTAATATTTAACAATCTTTTAAGTAAATAACCCAAACCTTTAATTAAAAACAAATTAGTTTCAACTAATTAAATAAATTATGTAATAGCATGAAACTATTTTTGTATTTTTTCAATTTTGTGATAAAAATAATGTAAAAGAGTTAAAATTAGTGGAAATAACTATATGAGACCTATATTAAATATTCTACGCTAAAATGGGTTAAATTTGAGGTATGGTCAAAAATTACGTGTCTACAAGTTTCACTTAGTATTAAATTAAATTTAGGCCTAAAAGGGCCTTTTTTTATGTTGTTTAAGAAAAAATCCTTCTTTTTATTTTTTTGGATGAATGAATCCCACTAAAGACACAGTTAGAGCAAAACTAATTTAAGATGCGATATGGTTTTTGCAGGGTAATTGAGATTAAGGGTGATGTAGTATGAATTTAGACAACTTAAAGTATGGATACATTTTGTACGACTGGACAGAAGTCATTTTCCAAGAAAATATTTTGTGCGAGAAAAATCAACCCTAAAAATAATTTTCAAGGAATACAATTGGTATAAATATATAAGGCTCAAATGAAAAGTAACAAAGTCCAAGAAACGTCTATATAAGATTCATAATAAACTTGGAAACTAGATCCTATCACATATTATTGGGAGTGTATTTCCCATAGAAAACATTTTTTAAAATTCAAGTTCACTTTGTCAACATACTTGTAGTGTAAAAATACTGAATAGCAAAGATTTTGCTTGATTGTACGTATATGTGGTTAACCATAAGGAAATCTTGCTTTTAAAGTAATTAAATCTCATATTATGGTCAAATGATCCACCCCAAATTCCAATTTGTATTACACAGAACCATCAATTCATTCTATTTTCATTCCCAAATTTGATCAAAAGACATGGAAAAAATCACTTTCTTTCTCCTTGTAACTCTCACTCTTTCACAAATTGTTTCTTCAAGCCTGATGCATAGTCATGGCCTTGGCAAACTTTACTTAACTAAGTTATTGAAAAAAGATTCAGCCATTGACAAAAATAGCCATTTTAGTTCAGTCCTTGATTATTTAGAATTGGATAAAGTTGTTTTTCCTCAGAAGGGGTTGAAAGATAAAGATCAAATCAAGAGATTGCCAGGTCAACCACCTGTCAAATTCAAACAATATGGTGGATATGTCACAGTCAACGAATCTGCTGGTCGTGCATTGTTTTATTATTTTGTTGAAGCTGAGAATTCCAAGTCATTGCCCCTGCTTCTTTGGCTTAACGGAGGTACACAAATTTAGTTTGTTCACATAATTAATCCTTTTGTCTTACTAACGGCTTGTTTGGATGGTTTTCACACGTCGTTTCATAATGTTGTATTATTTAATTAATATTTAGATAAATTGCATCATTTACCGTCGTTTCATGATGTCATGTAGCAACACAATATGAAATATAAACTTGCAACATTACTAACAGCTTGTTTGGATAGTTGTTCCTCATTGTATCGTATTGTATGGTTATCTTAAAATAACGTTTGTTTTGATTGTTTCATGGAAATTGGTTGCATTGTATTGTTAAATCCATTGTTCCGGAACAATGGAAAGTCCCATTTTTTGAAACAACCGATTTGGTATGGTGGGATTGTTTCATATTTTCCTTTCCAATTATGCCCTAACTTATTACTCCATAATTCTATTTTACCCTTTAATTTTTTTTTTTTTCTATTTTAACTCCAAATCTCCAACATAAAACCTACTTTATTTGTTTTCAAAACTTCTGCCGCCAATGTTAAAGAAAGTTTGCCGCCTTCTGTTTAATTTTTTTCTCCTAATTTGCTTTTAACTCAATTCTAGTTAGTTGTGTTCCTTTGTTTTGCCTTCTTCCGTCTTACTCCTTTATTTTACTTTCTCAAGCTGTTTTGCCTTCTTCTGTTTTGTTTTTATTAAAATTATTTTTATGCATAATTTTTGATAGATTTAATATTTAAACAATTGAGAGTATTTTAGCGAACTTATCAGTTATAGTACAGTACGATACCGTCAAACCAAATAGCAAAATATTATTTAACAATAACAAACAATACAATCTATCAAAATATTATATTTATAAAATGATACAATACAATACAATACATTATAAAACGATTAGGAACAGTGATCCAAACATAATGTAAGAAAAATAGGATACGAAACAGAATTATTATATAAAAGATCGATAAAATACAACTATTTAATAATAAGGATGGGTAAAATGGGAGGAAAAAAAAAATAAAGTAACAACTGCACCACACAAGTTTGTCGTTACATAAAATGGTCATATAATAAGTATCACTATGCATGGAATCATTTACATAAAATGGTTCAAATTTGGCATGCAACGACAAATTTAACAATACCATATAATAAGATTTAAGTAACAATCAAAATAAATATTGTATTATCTAAAGTAACAATATGGTACAATATAATATGTAACAACCATCCAAACAAGTTGTAGGATAGTTAATATTGATGTGTAGATAGGGGCTATTGATGTGTAGATAGGGGCGCTGTTCTATGATGGTTCGGCTCGAACTATGTTTACATTATATATATATATATATATATATAAAAGAGTATGCACATTCTAAATCCGTTAACTCTAGATTTTGAATGCGTTGAATTACATCTTTGATAGGTCCTGGTTGCTCTTCAATTGCCTATGGAGCTATGGAGGAACTTGGACCATTTAGAGTCCACAGTAATGGAAAGACATTGTATAGGAATCACTATGCATGGAATCAAGGTAATTATAACTAATTATTTTTTTTAAATGAGTTTTATAACTTTTTCTTGTTGGAATTGAGAAAATAATTAACTTCTAACTTAATTTGAACATTTATTTCATATTTATAGAGGCAAACGTATTATTCTTGGAGTCTCCTGCTGGAGTAGGATTTTCATATTCAAATACAAGTTCTGATGTCAAATCAAATGGAGATAGAAATACTGCCATTGACAATGTAATATTCTTATTGAATTGGATCCAAAGGTTTCCGGAGTACAAAAATAGAGATTTTTATATTGCTGGCGAGAGCTATGCTGGCCATTTTGTACCTCAATTGGCACAAACAATTCTTCACCATAACAAGCATGCAAAGAAGACTCTTCTCAACCTAAAGGGGATAATGGTAAAGTTACATCTTTATTTTACTCACCCTTAATCTCCCTTTTTTAATGTTTTTCATAATTGGATTGCTTTGCTACTCCTTGAACCTATTTGATTGAGCACGGATTTTAAAAAAAAATGAAAGTTTTTGAAATTTGTGGTCCTAAACAAGTCAAAAAGGGGGTCCGGAATATTTGTGTGGTTATAAAAGTTTCTCTTTGAAGGTAGAATGATATAAACTAAATTATTTCCAAATTTAGAAATGAGACATTCTTTTTGGAACGGACCAAAAAAAAATATGTTAAATAGAGGGAGTATTTATTTTATATAACGGTGAATCATTTACGTTTGGTGCCTAGACTATTTTAATAATCAATCCACTAAAACTTAGGCAGATATAAAATATTTGCTTGACATTTTTTAATTTGTCTTGCTATATTTTAGATTCCGGTTTCTCTTGATTTTTTACCCATTTTATTGCTAGAATTTGAATCCCGGTTTCTCATGTTTTTCACCCATTTTATTGCTAGAACTTGAATCCTAGGTTCTCATGATTTTTAACCAATTTATTTCTATAATTGTATCCCGGTTTCTCCTTATTTTTACCCATTTTATTACTATAATATTTGTCCCGAATTTCTCATGATTTTCACCTATTTTAATGTTAGAACTTGAATCATGATTTCTAATAATTTTCATCCACTTATTGACTACATGCCGTGTCATACTCTTGGGCTTCAATTTTAGTGCTATTTTTTATGTACTAGTCTTACCTTTATGTTTGTCAATAAGGTATCAAAAAAATGTTTGCGTGGAACAATGATAGCTTCCTTAGAGAATTTCTACTCTTCACTCAATACTAAAGAAACAAAGCAGAAACTTTATTTTTTTTAAACGTATCATGAGTCTTGTTTAGCTCAAAAGTTAACAATATATTTTGTAAGCTAGAAAACAATTAAAAATATAAAAAGGTAAATCGTAATCAAATATAATAGACCTAGAGATGTAAGAATGATGTTATTGTTATATATCTAATATTATAAGATGATATTGTGAACTCAAGAGAAGATGCTCGTTAGAGATAGAGATAGAGAGAGAGTTGTATTATTCAAGAATAACATGGATGCCCTTTTTACAATGTGAATGTCCTCTTTATATAGGGGAGGCTTTCCTTGAAATAATAATGAAAATACAAGAAGTGGTAGACGTCCTCCTAGCGAGGATGCCGGGTTTTGACCGGCGTCGCCTTCATCCTTATGTCCGAGTTGTGCCCTTACTTTAGCAGATATACGCTTACTGGCCGTACCTTTCGGCGTAGAGACGTATTAGGGCCAAATTTAACCTCGTACAAGTCTATAGATAAGAACTTAAATCTTTTGATAGTACATATGTTTTTTTGTATATTGCAGATTGGCAATGCAGTGATAAATTATGAGACTGATAGAAAAGGAATGTATGAGTACCATGCAAGTCATGCCTTGATTCCAGATGAGATTTTAGACCAAATTGAGAGATATTGCAATTTCTCAGACAAGGCCCTTCCTCAATCACAAGAGTGCGATAACGCCATTGATATTGCTATTGCTGATACTGAACCCATTGATATTTACAACATTTATGCCCCTTTATGCTCTAATTCCGACCTCACTCTTCACCCCAAGATAACTTCAGTAAGTTACTGTGCTAGAGTTTTTAACTTGTGTTTCGCCCCGGGCCTTAGATTATGGTTACTATTATACTATGTCATTCATCTTTCGGTCTTTATGTTTCTGTTATTAATATGATTTCCACTGGAGTTACTAATGATTTCTCTCCTCTTGTGTTTCTTACTTTATTTTCGTCTTTCTGAACCGAGTGTCTATCGGAAACAGCCTCGCTGCCCCTATCGGGGCAAGGGTAAGGTTTGCATACACATTACCCTCCCCAGATCCCACTATATAGGACTTTACTGGGTTGTTGTTGTTGTTGTTTCGCTTGAATTTAAACTAATCATTTGAACGACTAGTAAAAAGATAAAGAGAATTTACGGTGCTAGACAAGCTAAGTTTTTTTTTTATTTGTAATATTGTACTTAGACGAGTTTAAATGATCGATTAATATGGAAAGGGAGGATTAGAAAATGTTTGTACATATGGAGACTCTTTAGGTTTATGTAAAATATATAGTAAAACTCATCCTTGTTACCTTGATGATAAAGTTAAAAGATGGTCTAGAGTCAATGGCGAAATCAGGAATTTATCAAGAATGTTCTAATTTAAAAGAAGTGAAAAAAAATTCTCCGTTAAAGAATGTTCAATATATATTATATACCTTTAAATTAAATATTTTAATTATATATATAGTCTATTTTTCCGACGAAGGATGATCAATTGATCACCTATTAAGGCACGTAGCTTTGCCCTTGTATAGAGCGAATATATGGAAGATTCCGTTATGTAAATGAATCTTTAAATATGTAGGACTTTGTTTATTAATTCATGCTGTATTCTTTTAGAGTACTTGCTTTAACAAGAAAATTTAATTTTTGGAAAATTGTAGCAAGTGATCGATCCATGCAGTGATGATTATGTAATTGCCTACATGAATCGTCCCGATGTTCAAAAGCTTCTCCATGCCAATGTCACCAGAATTAAGTATAATTGGCAGCCATGCAGGTATTTTCACTACATAATTTACACAATCTTCATTTGCATTGTATAGATCCCCACTACTTTTTTCCTCTGTTTTCTGTTTTTGTCAAATTTAAACATAGAGAAAAACAAGATTTTAACTTACATCGACAATGCTATCAATGCTATTTAAACCTATCATAGTAGCATAATTATAATTTTTTATCAACTTACCAATTATGATGCTTATCACCTGGGCAGACTTACCCTTGTCCGAGATGTGTCAACTGACACCCTTTCGTCGGAAAATAACATTGTATAGATAGGTATTTTTTTATAAAAAATAAATATGTATAATGGGTTGGCAGCGCTTGACACAAGACAAACTCTCTATGTAATGGGCAAGGGGTGTCAAAAGTGACGGAAGATCGCAAGTTTCATTCTATCGCAGCATAATTTTTATTTTTCTTGACCATATAAATCCCGCAACTGCTTATCATAAAGTTATAAATTTTGCAGTGATGTCATAGAAAGCTGGACGGATAGCCCATTAACAATAATTCCTCTTCTCAAAGAACTTATGGCAAATGGAGTACGACTATGGATATTTAGGTGAACACTTTTAACTCCTCAAGCCACCATTTTCTTGTTTTTCTCTATATAGTGTTATTAAATTTCTTAATAGTTTTAATTTATTTATACATGGGTCTGTAAATACAGCGGAGACACTGATGGTATCGTACCAGTAACGTCGACTAAGAAATCTATTAAGAAGATGAAGCTTCCAATTAAAACAGCATGGTATCCCTGGTTCCATAATGATGAGGTGCGTGTCGGCTATTTTTAAATTTAAGCAATTGTGTGAGCGGCTATTTTTAATTTAAGCAGTTGTGTGAGCGGCTATTTAGGTTAATTCTTTTTAGTATTTTATATTTAGGTTGGTGGATATGCACAAGTATACATAGGAAACTTGACATTTGCTACAGTAAGAGGAGCAGGACATCAAGTGCCAAGTTATCAGCCTGCTAGAGCTCTTTCACTTGTTAAGCACTTCCTTGAAGGAACAGAGCTCCCCAATTCACCAAAACACAAAAATAATGACGTAGTTACATAATTACTACATTGACAATTTTAATTTTTTTTGTCTTTTTAATAATGTACACGTGGATTTTAGTAAAAAACGTCACAATGAAACAAAATAGTATACCAATATTAATGGCGTCTTTTCTTTTTTACTTTCTTATCCATGCAATATTGCGTATTGCTGGTTATTTTACACATAAGAGGTTTTGAAAAAATTATTTTACTCTATTGCAAGTGCTCACTACCCATAAAATTATATAATAAGGATATCAAGCCTTAGAGCCCGTTTGGCCCAAAAACTGCTTATTAAAAAATATTTTTTTTTCAAAAGTATTTTTTCTAAAAATAGCGTTTAAAAAAAAAGTTTGTGTTTGATGAATTAATTTAAAAGACTTTTTGATAATTTGAAAAACGGGACAAATTGTGATAATATGAATCTTGTAATGTATTGTTTCTATGCTTTTATTGATACAATTATATATTAGCAAGGCCATAAGTTAAATATTGTGTAATACAGATATATGAAATACTTAAATCTAATGAGAAAAGATTGGTAAGAAAAGTACTTTGAGTTGTACCATCTATAGCTAAAAATCTTGTTTCCCCAAAAGTTTCCAAGTGAAAAAGTCATGTATGAATAGTTAAAACGTGTGCGTGAATTAGCTCGCTGATTACTTTTGTCATGAACACTACTGAAATATACAAGTGTGTTTCTGCGGGCCTTTAATCAACTATATAATGTCCTCCTATGGAAACTTAGGTTTCACCGAACTGTATAGAGAATTTGATTCTTTATTAGTTCTCACCGAACACACACTTAGCAATAAGTAAATTTTACATGAAAAATTCCCAGCTCACGGCAATAAAAATCACGACCTACACTAATAGAATTTCAATATTACTAATTGAGCAAACTTTAGATTACAAACTCTTGAAATCTAGAAATTATCCTCTTAATCATTTACCTACTTGTGATAACATTATTACAAGCGTCTTTATAATAACTCTATTGCAAAGCTCACACTTTGACTAACTCTAGCTAAAACAAAAACATAAGGTTTATTGTTTTACAAACGGTTTCCTACAGTATGCTTCTCACTAAGCTAAGTAGAAATTACAAACAAATTACTCTAACAAAGGTACAACAAAACTAAGGCATATGATAACACAGTGCTGGAAACTGGTCCTTTGTTCTCTAATGGCTTTGTTCTTGAAATCTTGAAGTCACTCGAAAATGGCAGCACACTTGAGACAGAGATCTTGATGGTTTTGAATAGTTCAAGTGTGTGTTTTTTCCCTTGTTTCATGTTGATAATATACAATTGAAGTCACCTGGACATGCAACACATCATATGAATGATCATAACCACATCTCTGATCTTAATAGTTATTCATAATCGATTACAAATTTCCAGTTAATCGCATGCCAACTGTCACACCTCCTTTTGGCGCAAGGCCCGCGAGGGCGCGAGTATAAAAAGGAGTTTTTCCAATTAAAGGACAATCAAAACGGGATTCATTTATTGAGATATTCAGAGTCGCCACTTGGGAGATTTATGGTGTCCCAAGTCACCGGTTTGAATCCCGAATCGAGGAAAAGATTGACTCTGTTAAACAGTCTGCGTACCAGAAATCCGGATAAGGAATTCTGTTAACCCTGGAGAAGGTGTTAGGCATTCCCGAGTTCCGTGGTTCTAGCACGGTCGCTCAACTGTTATATTTGGCTTGATTATCTGATTTTAATACAAATATGAACTAGTGTGCAAACTACCACTCCAAACCGTTTTAATTGTTAGAAGAAAATTATAATGTCGTGAGAATATATCTCGAATTTCGTCACATAAATGTGTCCGCAATTTTTAATATATTCCGACTTCATTGGGATTTGGATTGGGGTCACATAAATGTGTACCCGAGTTTAAGGAGGTACAATTATTAAATACGCGCTTAAAACTATTAACGCGTTATTATTTTGAGAATGCCGTGAAAATTTACTAAACGGCCAATCTCGGATTTCTAAATATATACACTTATGAGGGCTTCACAGTTTTTGCGAATTTGGCGAGTCTCGTCTCATTTATTAACAAAATAATCCTAAAATGACTACATTTCCTTTTTTTAGTTTTTATAAATAAAGAAATCTCATAATTAATTTAGAAATTAAAAATGCAATACTTATCTAATTTATGACAAAGACTTAATGAAACAAACTTTAATCTATGTTTAAACAGAAAATATATTTTTTTTCGGAATTATTTTTTTATTATTTTTTATTATTAATATTATTATTTTTTTATTATTTTTTGTAAATACGAAATTTCTTAACTTAATAATAAAAGAAACATAATTAGAACAATATTGAAAAATCTTGAGTGGTAATATATATAAAAGAAAAACCAATAAAATCATTTATTCAAAATTATCAAAATTATAGCCATATTAAAGCTTGTATGGTAAAATTATTTTTTATTTCCAATCGTTCAAAACTAAGTTTATTTTTTAGAAAAACAGCAATTATAAATTAACTATAATTTTATTTAAATTCGTTTTTTTTATATTAGCTTAAAGAAAAACATATTATTTGTTATATTTAGATAAATGTTTAATAAAAATAGACATTACTTAAATAAAACTGAAAATATAAGTGCAAAATCGACAATTAATATATATACAAACTAAACCAATTATCTTACAACTAATTTAAACTCATTTTTTTTAAACGTTTTTACTATTTTTGACTTAAACCCTTGATATTAACTATTTACAACTATTTTTCAAAACCATAATCAACCTTAATTATTTAAACCTATATGTGGAGATTTGATAAATTTGAAGAAAAGAATTCTTTTATCATTTAAAACTTAAACCGTACCTAAATGCCTAAATTACGCAAAATAATTACAATTCACATTTTTTTTAATTAACTACATATTTACAAATTATCTTAAAAAAATGATGTTAAAATATTTGAAGCTAATGAACTAACAAGTTTTAATTAATCCAATTAATAAAGAAAAATAACTCATTCTTACTTCAATTACTAAACCATTTGAACATTAAGAAACATATTTATAATTATATTATTTAATAACCATTTTTGAAGTGAATTATTATTGCTACAACAAGATTTAATTATTTAAATTTATAACAAAAACTTACAGAATATTAATATTGAATTTATTTAAACATAATCTGTAAAAGAAGATAGAAATAGAAACTATTCAAAATTTCAGAATTTGCATACTTCCCATGTATTCATCTTATCATTTAAACATAATTAGGTATGTACCTGATATTGGAAATAAAAGAACACCGGTGATCAACACACCAAATAACAACACAACAATATCACAACAACAGCAACCTCTAAAATACCCAGTATCTGAATTTCAGCAATAAGAATTAATAACCCGAATTGAACTTCAGAATAAGATTTGTAAAATAAAAACTAACACTCTTTTTTTCAGATTTTTTTTTTTCGTTTTTTTTTCTTTTTGTTTTGTTTTTCTTTTTCTCTTCTTCACTATTTGGTAACACTCTTAAGATTTTTCAGATTCTTTCTCTCTAGGATTTTTTCTCTTCTTAATCTTCTAAAATTTTCTTCTCTTCCCTTCTCCTCCCCCAATTTCTCTTCTATTTATAGCAAAAAATTTCGAAATTTTCAGATTTTATTTTTATTTTTTTTTCATTTTTTTTTCATTTTTTTTATCTTTTTTTAATTAAAAGAAATCCCACTTACTAAATGCTTTTATTATTTTATAAAAATAAATCCCACCTTGCTTATCTTTTATTTTTTAAAACACAACTTTAATGATTTTTATATTTTTAATTGTCCACTTTCTTTTATTTATTTAAAAGAAAATGCCACTTTCTTTTCTTTTCTTTAAAAAAAACAACTTTCTTTTACTTTTGATTTTTTTAATTTTCAGCCACTTTTGACTTTTATTCCAACTTTCATTTTCAATTATTTAAAACCAACCGAAAATTTAAAAAAAATATTAATATTTTCAGTTTTTTTTAATAAAAAATAAATTATTTAAATTAATAAAAAAAATTAATAATAATAGCAATAATATGAATAGTAATAATTTACTTTAAAAAAAATTAAATCATATATATATATATATATATATATATATATATATATATATATATATATATATATATATATATATATATATATATATATATATAAAAAAAAAAAGCTAAAATATATAGAGTGAAAAATTTAAATACGGTCAAACATTTTTTGTGGGGGCTTTTGTGTGTGTGTGTTAGGATTTTTTGGTTTAGGGTGTGTTTTGAATAGTGTATAGTAGTGTAATAAATGGGTCGTGAGTCATGGGTTTGGGTTATGGTATTTTGGGTTGGGTAGAATATGTTTGGGCTCAAGTTTAAAATTTAAGAAGAGGCCCAATTTCGAATTTGTCTTCTCTATAAAAAATATTATTTATTATGAAATAAATTAAAAAAAATGTTAAGATTAAATTATAAAACCAAAATTATCTTAAAAACACCAATTAACTCATAATAGTTATTATTACAAAAACAATTAGACGTTAATTAAAATAAAATCGCACAAATTGGATATTATAGGCTAAAAATGCAAAAATACATATTTTGTGATTTTATAAAATAAACTTAATTATTACTAATTATAAACTTGAATTTTATATAAATACAATATATTTTTATATTTTTTATTTATTTAAACAAATAAATATGCACGGATAAATGCAAACAATTCAAGAAAAATAACACAAAATTCACAAATATTGCAAACAACACAAAACTCTTTTATTTTGAATTTTTGGGAGTAATTCTCATATAGGGCAAAAATCACGTGCTCACACCAACCAAAAATCTCTTTTAAAACCTCCATTTTCTAACAACGAGGCATGAAGACCTCAAAATTGATTACCCGATTAACGAGTCATATTTAACGCCATCTAGGCACTTATTTTGTGCCTAAAATATAAGGCTCTATTTATAGCCTTAAAGAAGGTGGTTGGTGGTCAAATTCTCCATTCAACAATGGAGGCTTCAACAATGGTGGCTTCTAGAATGGGTTGGTGGCTTCAACAATTGTAGGCTTCTAGAATTGGTAGTTGGCAGCTGAACTTATCAATTCTCCCCCTTCAACTGCATTCCAACATATCTACTATTTGAAAGTTATTCCAACTATGTCTCTGCACAACTCTAACTTTTCTTGAGTGACCACCTTTGTTAACATATCTGCTGGATTCTGATTCGCATGGATCTTGACTAGTTTCAATAGTTGTTGATCCATCACCTCACGTATACAGTGATATCGAATGTCGATATGCTTTGTCCGAGAATGATACATTGAGTTTTTTCTTAAATCAATTGCACTTTGACTATCACAATGTATCTTATACTCTGTTTGATTTATCCCTAGTTCTTGGTGAAACCGTTTTAGCCACATCATTTCTTTTCCAGCTTCCGCTACAGCAATATACTCTGCTTCAGTTGTGGATAGTGCAACACGCTTCCGCAATCTTGACTGCCATGACATAGCTTCCCTTGCAAAAGTATAAACATATCCTGAGGTTGATTTTCGTCCATCAGGATCTCCGGCCATATCTGAATCTGTATAGCCTTCCAAGACTCGATCACCTCCCCTAAAGAACAGACTTGATTTTGAAGTACCTTTAAGATACTTGAGAATCCACTTAACTGCCTCCCAATATTTCTTTCCAGGGTTATAAAGAAACTGACTTACCACACCTACTACATATGTGATATCTGGCCTCGTGCAAACCATGTCATACATCAGACTTCCAACTGCTGAAGAATATAGAATTGTAGACATCTCCTAAATCTCTTTCTTGGACAAGGGGCGCAAACTCTTGCTCAACTTGAAGTGATTTTCCAAAGGGGCACCTATGGGTTTGGCATTACTCATATTGAACTGTTTGATCACCCGTTCAATATAATTTTCTTGAGATAGCCATAACTTCTTGTTTCTCCTATCTCGAGTTATCTGCAATCCCAAAATATGCTGAGATGGAACTAAGTCTTTCATTTCAAATGACTTAGAGAGTTCTTTTTTTAACTGTCTAATTTGTTGCATCTTGTCTGATGATCAACATGTCGTCTACATAAAGTAGAAGTAAAACAAAATTGCCATCCGAAAATCTCTGAATGTAAACATTCTGATCTGCAGCAGTCTTTTTATATCCTTGACTTACCATAAATGAGTCAAACTTTTTGTACCACTGTCTCGGTGTTTGCTTTATGCCATATAAACTTTTCGTAAGTTTATATATGAGTTTTTCTTTTCCTGAAACCTCAAAACCTTCCGGCTGCTCCATATAGATTTCTTCATTTAGATCACCATGAAGAAATGTTGTCTTAACATCCATTTGTTCAATCTCCAAATTAAAACTAGCTACCAATCCAAGGATGATACGGATTGAATTCAGTTTTACAACTGGTGAAAATATTTCATCAAAGTCAATTCCCTTTTTTCTGTAGGAATCCTTTGACTACTAACCGGGCTTTGTGCTTCACCACATTTCCGCTGCTATCTTTCTTGAGCTTGAATACCCATTTACTCTTCAGTGCCTTCTTTCCTTGTGGAAGTTTCACAATCTCATAAGTGTTGTTTTTCTGTAAAGAATTCATCTTTTCGATCATCGCCTGTAGCCATTTTTCTTTATCCTTATGAGATATAGCTTCATAGAAACTCTCTGGTTCTCCATCTTCAGAAAGTAGAATATACTCGGTTTCTGGGTATCGAGTTGATGGAATATGACCTCGTTCAGATCGGCGAGGTTATTGATTATGAGCTTCAGGAGGTGTACTGTCATCGTTCCCCTGTGATGGTTCTGTAGTTTCAAACTGCAATGGTAGTGGATCTCGACCAACTTCTTGGGCACTGGAACCTCTTTCATAAGACATTGTGGGCTTTTTAATATCTTCAATTGTCTGATTTTCATGGAATACAACATCGCTACTTCTAATCACCGTCTTCTGTATTGGATCCCATAATCTATACCCAAATTCTTCATCTCCACAGCCTATGAAGATACATGGTATAGTTCTACCATAAAGCTTCTTCCTGAGCTCATTGGATACATGTGCATGTGCTAAACAACCGAATACCCTTAAGTGAGAATATGAGGGATTCTTACCAGACCATATTTTCTCTGGAACCTCAAAATTCAATGGGGCTGATGGTGACCGGTTGATTAGGTAGCAGGCGGAGCGAACATCTTCTCCCCAGAATGGCTTAGGCAGTTTTGCCATACTAATCATACTTCTAACTCTTTCAATAATTGTCTGGTTCATTCTCTCGGCTACTACATTGTGTTGTGGGATGCGTGGGACCTTCTTCTCATGTCGAATCCCTTATCTCTTGCAATAGCAATCGAACTCCTTGGAAGTATACTCGCCTTCATTATCTGAGCGAATGCATTTTAATTTCTTTCTCGTTTCACGCTATACCGTGGCATGAAATATCTTGAAATAATCAAAAGCATGGTCCTTTGTCTTTAAGAAGTGCACCCATACTTTTCTAGAAGCATCATCAATGAAAGTCAGAAAATACCTATTGCCGCCAAGTGATTTCTCCTCCATGGGACCACAAATATCAAAGTGTACCAAATTGAGTAACTCTGATTTTTTGGGTGAAGAAAATGTAAAAGAGACTCTATGTTGCTTTCCGAATAAGCAATGATTACAAGGGTCTAAAGCAACATTCTTGTCCATTCTCATAAGCTGCTTTTTAGTTAGAATTGATATCCCATTTACACTCATGTGACCGAGTCTCTGGTGCCACAGGTTTTGAGATTCCTCATTTTCCATAACATTGAGGCTGTCTGAACATACCTTCACATGAGTTTTATATAAGTTGCCACAAATATGTCCTCGAGCGACAATCATAACCCCTTTCAGCAATTTCCATGTGACTTTTCCGAAATAACTTTCATAGCCCTGTTTTCTCAAGAGCTATACCTGATATTAAGTTTAGACGAAGATCTGGCACATGACGGACATCCTTCAATATCATTGTACTCCCGATATTTGTTTGTATTTTGATATCACCAATTCCAACTATCTCATAGAAAGAATGTTCCCCATCTTCACTACTCCAAAGTCTCCTGCTTTGTATGTTGTGAAGAAATTTTTTCGGGATGTGGTGTGGTATGATGTTGCAGTATCTACCACCATTCGCTTTCTTCTTGACTTGAGACATGAAGGCATATCTCTTCTTGGATGGAACAAATGGCTACCTCTCAGTGGGTAGTGACCAATGCATCTCCATCCTTCTGGTTCAACTGCTCATTTTCCTTCTGCAATTTTCTACAGTTCTTCTTTAAATGGCCCTTTATTCTACAGTGGTAGCACGCATATGATGACTTCCTATCATCTATGGATTTTCCCCTACTCTTGCTTCTACATCTCCTCTTTACTTGAGTTATTTCGTGTTGTCTCCCTCTTTCTGTAATAAGGGCATGCGACTCACCATGATCGATGTCCTTTCTCCTGGCTTCTTCATTGAATAAGGCATCTTTAACCATAGACATGGTCATATTTCTACTGGGAGATGAATAACTGAGAGAGACTACCAGCGTCTCCCAGCTATCAGGAAGAGAACTAAGAAGTAGCAGGGCTTGCATCTCATCCTCAAGCGGCATGTCAACAGACGGAATTGATTTATCAAGCTCTGAAACTCACTAGTATGTTTGGCAACTGAAGTTCCGTGCTTTAACTTCAAATTTACCAAACGCCTCATCAACAAGGCTTTGTTCCTAGCGGTCTTGGCTTGATACATCCATTCTAACTTCACCTAGAGGGCATACACGTCTGTCTCTTATGCAACATGATGAAAAATGCTATCGTCAATCCATTGTCGAATTTGACCGATAGTTTTTCTGTTTCTTTGGTGGAATCGGAGTTCTTACCCTTTGCTTCTATGGGATCAAACAAATCCTTACAACTGAGAAGATCTTCCATCTGATGTCTCCACAATGTGTAATTTGTGGTTGTAAGTTTTATCATGATGACTCTTCCATTATATCTTTAAATGGCTTGGTCAAATATTTTAGAGCAGAATCTCACCAAACGGACCTCACCAACGCGTCCGGAATGGTGAAAAATGGTAGGATTGACTCTTCTTAGGTCAAAATAGGGCCTCCAAAAATTTTCAAATTTACACCAAACTATTGGGGTTAAATTGAAAATATACTGAACTTTTGGGGCAGATTTACAATTACAATAACTTCAGGGGTTATTTCATAAATTTCTAAAAATATATGATGACTAGGCGCTGACTAGATATTGACTAGATGATGACATGGCACTAACTAGATGCTGACTGGATACTAACATGGCGCTGACTAGCAATTACTATTCATCTTCTTCTTCCTTGGGCAGAAGAAAAAATTGAAACATTTGAATTATCATAACTTCTTCGTTTTAGCTTTGTTTTGCCTCCGGAAAATTGCGTTGAATTCGTATCGATGTAAGGAATCTAATGAAATGATCAAAACACACCAAAGATCACATTTTTGAAAAATGTAAATCCGGGTTGAAATTTTTGTGTTCCGATATTTCTCGATGAACACAGAATCGAAGGCTCTGATACAACTTTGTTGTGATTCTCTGATCAATATGAAGATTATTTGGGAGGAAAAAACAACTCTATTACTCAAGAATAGAATTATAGAGAATTTACACCAAGAATTTCTCTATAGAAAAAACCTCACCAAACTCTCTTTTGTTCTCACAATCTCTTCCTGGATTGTATTAAATCTCCCTGGATTGATATTTTGTGCCTTAAACATAAGGCTCTATTTATAGCCTTAAAAAAGGTGGTTGTTGGTCAAATTCTCCATTCAACAATGGAGGCTTCAACAATGGTGGCTTCTAGAATGGGTTGGTGGCTTCAACAATTGTGGGCTTCTAGAATTTGTAGTTGGCAGCTGAACTTATCATATAATCCCACAAGTGGGGTCTGGGGAGGGTAATATGCATGCAGACCTTACCCCTACCCTGTGGGGCAGAAAGACTGTTTCAAGGAGACCTCAGCTCTAGACAGCATACAAGAGACGATATATTAGTACTATCATTTGACTCATACTAAAATAACATAAAATACATAACATAATATAAAATAATAAAATAACAGCAATATATGAAATATAGGAAATACGAAAAAGATGGGAGGTACACTAATATCCAATAGATAAATTCCTGCATCAGTAACTGATCAGTAGTATCCTAAGATTAACTCCTAACTAGCTAGTCTCACTCTAGTGCACTGTACAAATATCCACAACTTTTCCTAATGTACAACTTTAATGCTCGACCTCCACAATTCCTTGATAAGGGCCATATCCTCAGTAATCCTAAGATTTGTCATGTCCTGCCTAATCACCTCTCCCCAATACTTCTTAGGTCTCCCTCTACCTCACCTCGTGCCCACCACAGCCAGTCACCCACACCTTCTCACCGATACATCAATACTCCTCTTCTGAATGTGCCCGAATCATCTGAGTCTTGATTTCCGCATCTTATCCTCCATCGGTACCACGCCCACCTTCTCTCGAATATCTTCATCCATAATCTTATACATCCTTGTATTCTCGCACATCCACCTCAAAATCCTCATCTCTGAAACTTTCATCTTCAGGATATGTCAGTTCTTCACCAACCAACACTCGGTCCCATACAATATGGCAGGCCTAACTGTTGCTCTATAAAACTTACCTTTTAGTAATAGTGGTATTTTTTTGTCAAACATGACTCCCATCGCTAACCTCCACTTTATCCACCCCACCCCTATACAGTGTGTGACATCCTCGTCAATCTCCCAAATCCCATGAATAACTGACCCAAGGTACTTAAAACTACCCTTCTTAGGGATGACTTGCAAGTCAAGCCTAACTTCCACTCCTTTTTATGTCGGCTCGGCCCTAAATTTGCACTCGAGGTATTCCGTCTTCGTCGTGATCAACCTGAAACCTTTAGAATCAAGGCCACGTCTCCAAACCTCTAGCCTCTCATTAACGCTGCATCATGTCTCGTCAATTAGAACTATGTCATCAACAAATAGCATGCACCATGGAACCTTCCCTTGAATATGATGTGTAAAGGCATCCATCACCAGGGCAAATAGGAAAGGGCTGAACACAGACCCTTGGTGCAACCCCGTAACAATCAAAAAATGCTCGAAGTTGCCTCCTACTGTCCTAACCCGAGTCTTATCTCCATCATACATGTCCTTAATTACCTAAATGTAGGCTACCAGGACCCCTTTAACCTCTAAGAAACTTTATAAGACCTCCCTAGGAACCTTGTCGTAGGCTTTCTCTAGATCGATAAACACCATGTGAAGGTCATTATTCTTATCCCTGTATTATTCCACCATCCTCCTAATAAGGTGGATAGCTTTTATGGTAGATCGTTCCGGCATGAACCCGAACTGGTTTTCTTAAATAGACACCATCCTTCGCACTCTCATTTCTACCTCTCTCTCCCAGACTTTCATGGTATGACTCAGTAATTTGATACCCCTATAGTTGTTACAACTCCAGATATCGCATTTGTTCTTGTACAACGGGACCAATGTACTCCACCTCCACTCTTCAGGCATCCTATTAGTCTTGAATATAACATTAAACAACTCAGTAAGCCATTCCACGCCTGCTCTACCCACACACCTCTAAAGTTCAATCGGAATTTCGTTTGGACCGGTAGCTCTTCCCCTCCTTATCTTACGCATTGCCTCCATGACCTCATCGACCTCAATGTCTCTACAATAACTTAATTCATAAGGTTTATTGGCATTCCTCAATTTACCTAGTACAGTATCGAGATCCCCTTCTTTATTTAGAAGTTTATGAAAGTAGGTTTGACATCTCCTCTTAATCTGGTCTCATCCCCCATCAAAACTTTTCTGTCCTCATATTTTATGCACCTCACCTGGTCTAGATCCTGAGTCGTCCTCTCTCGCACCTTAGCGAGTCAGAATAACTTCTTCTCCCTGCATTAGTTCCCTTGTTCCTCATATAAATGAGCAAAATCTATCGTCTTAGCCTCCGTTACTGCCATCTTTGCCTCCTTCCTAGCTACCTTATATCTCTCATTGTTGTCTCTCTCTTCTCCTCCTCACCAGTACTCCCTACTAACAGTAGGTAAGCTGCCTTCTTTGCTTCTACTTTACCTTGGACAACTACATTCCACCACCAGTCTCCTTTGTGGCCACCAACACAACCCGAAGATATCCCTAACACCTCACTCTCCACCTTCTTTATACAGTCCACCGTCGTCGACCACATATTGTTCGCGTCCCTACTACTTCCCCAAGCTCCCATTGCCGATAACATTCCTTCGAACTCCTAAGATTTATATTTATTCAAGGGACCCCACCTAATCCTCAGGCAACCTCGTATTGACCTCGTCTTCCTCCTTATCATAATGCCAATGTCCATCACCAAAAGCCTATGTTGCAAGGTTCTCACCTAGGATAACTATGTAATCCTCGCACAACCTTCTGTCGCATCTCCTGAGAAGGAGATAGTCAATTTGAAACTTCACCACCGAGCTTTGGTAAGTAACCAAATGCTCCTCCCGCTTCATAAAACATGAGTTCTCAATCACCAGATCGAATAACTTGAGAAAGTCCAACAACAAAGTGCCCTCTCCGTTCCGCTCCATGAAACCAAAGCCGTCATGCACCTTAGTATAACCACCTACAGATGATTCAATATGACCCTTGAAATCTCCTCCTATGAATAACCTCTCAGAGGGATGAATACTACGAATGATGTCATCCAACCCCTCCTAAAAACATCTTTTAATCTCCTTGTCCAAGCCTACTTACGGCGTGTACGTGCTAATGACATTTAAGGTACACTTACCCACCACCAATTTAATAGTCATTAGTCTATCATTCACCTGCCTGACCTCTACCACCGACTCTCAAAGATGGCTATCTACTATGATACCCACTCCATTATTACCTCTATGGACTCCAAAGTATCACAACTTTTACCCATCCGCGTTTCTCGACCTTGATCCGACCCACCTAGTCTCCTGAACACATGCTATATTAATCTTTATGAAGGATCTTCGCTAACTTCATAGACTTACTCGTAAGCGAACCTATGTTCCATGATCCAATTCTCAACCTATAGGCTCTCTTGCCCCCTCTACCTCCTCTGCCTCTCGTCCCACACCCTGACCCCGGCCCCACACTCTGCCTCACCTGAGGACATGCCCTTAATCTATCATTCCAGACTGCAGCCACTATACCTATGACAAATCTAAAGAAGACTCTCTAGTGCACAATAGACAATGAATCAAACTAGAAGGAAACAAGTGACTATAAGTACACTAGTTGAATGATTGAACAATTCTGAACTAAAGTAATACCAATTTAACTTACACCAAAAGGGAAACAGTAGAATGGGAGGTACCAGCTCCCGAAAACCAAACCTGTATTGATTTGTTGTACTCGATGTAGGTGTACGCTCATGCACCACTTCCCACCGCCCTTTGCTGACACTCTTCCTGGTTGCTCTCCTTTGATAGTGCTTGTACGCCCAACTTATCTCTAAAAACTTTGAGAATTTCTCTGAAAACATAAAAAAGTTCCACGACCCAAAAATCAAAAAGAGCTGTTACTGCAACCATTGGTGCAACCCTGACAATAGTAGGGAAAATGTAGGGATAAAGTATAGAACTACACCCAAGAGCCTGAAGTACCTTAAGTGGTAATTAAAAATAACAATCTTAATTTAGAAATGGGAACCCTAATTGTCGAGGCACATACAACATATATGAGAAAAACTCATAACATAAGCAAGAAACTCATACTATCATTTAGATCTGATGATTAAGTGAGCTCCACGAAAACAAGAAAAATCTAACTACCAATGCTAAGGCAAAACTAAAAAAACCAAAAAAAAAAAAAAAAACTAACACACAATGAAAAAATAAATAAATAAAAATCCAATCTTTGGTTGTTTTAACAAATACCCCAGTTCGATTCTTGAAAAAGGGATAAGAATTGAACACGTTTGAGCTTTAACAAATTCAAAGAATCTTGAACAAAAATGGAAGAAACAAACCGTCTTTTAAAATAGGCCGCACACCCTTTTTTTTAAAATTAAACAAAAACTAAAAGGAACCCAAGATTTATATACGTACAGAGATTTAGAAAATCAGCAAAAAAGCAGAAATTAGAAGTTCTTACAATATTTTGAACCAAATGTAACGTTCTTGAAATTAATATTGTGAAAATGTGTGAACTATTGATGTATTTACCTTAGCAGTGAGGTAACTCAAGAAATAGAAAAGGAAAAAAGAATTGGTAGATGGGGGCAGATCTGACTAGTTTAGAAGAGAGAGAGAAGGGATGAAGGAGGAGCTTTTGCTCAATATTCATCGTTTATTTCGGATTTGGATGAAATAAATTGAAGTTTTTGTAAAACTTTTCAAAAATGAAATTTAAGATTTGAAGGTCCACTTGAAATCGAAATTCGATAATTTTTGTATGGTTGAACTCGTATCGGAATGGGTTATTGGATTTTATGAGTTTCGTCGGATTCTGAGATGTGGGCCCCATGGGCAATTTTGAGCTAAATTTTGGATTTTAATCCGGAAAATTTATAAATTCTTATAGAATTAATTCCTACGATTCGTATTGAGTATCTCTAATTGTTTATGACTAGATTTGAGGATTTTCGCCATGAATTCGCGAGGCAAAGGCTTATTGAAATTTTGAATTGGTTGCAAAACGAGATAAGTATTTGGTCTAACCTTAGCTTGAGGGAAGAAGAGTTGAGTCTTATTTTCTACTTGCTAATTGTCGAGTACGATGTATAGGCATGGTGACGAGTATCTATACGTTGGTGTCAAGCACGCCCGTGTGTCTTATACTTTAATTAATGTGACTCAGTTTCGTATTGTATATGCTCTATATGATAATTTCAATTGAGGAATATAACTTATTGAGGTATTATTGTTAATTGAACGTTATAAAGCATTGGCTCAAGTTGAGAATTTACTTGTTGTTGAACATTATAGAGCATTGGCTCAAGTTGAGAATGTAACTGTTGAACATTATAGAGCATTGACTCAAATTATATTATTAAAATATAAAAGCAAGTGGTTTGATTGAACCCTTGGAGCGTTGGCTCAAATTACAATACAAATTTTGAAAGGTTATGAGATAATCGCACACTTTAGAGCATTTGTCTCAAGTGTTAGAATGAGTTATAAAATAAAAGTGAAAGAAAGAGAAAAGGGTATAAATTGTTCCCTTGCCAGGATCTTATTATTTTGATATTGTTTTCCCTTGCCGAAATTTTATTGTTGTGCTATTATTCCCTTGTTGGGATATTATTATTTTGATATTATTTTCCCTTGCCAGGATTTGATTGTTGTACTATTATTCCCTTGTTGGGATATCATTACTTTGATATTGTTTTCCCTTGCCGGGATTTGATTGTTGTACAATTGTTCCCTTGCCGGGATATTATTGTTTGATATTGTTTTTTCTTGTCGTGATTTGAATATCTTCTTGCCGTTGCTATTTATTTACATTGGAACTACGGATATGGGATTCCGGTAGCTCCCCCTTGTCTGTTTGCTTTGGGACTGCATGTTCGATTCCCGATAGATCCCCCTGCACAGTTACTTTTGAGACTGCAGGTTCGATTCCCTATATCTCCCCTGCATATTTACTTTAGGACTGCGGGTTAGATTCTTGATAGATCTCCCTACACAGTTATATGGACTACGGGACGGTATCCGGGGAGATCCTTTAGACACATATATGATGGACTATGGGACGATATCCCGGGAGATCCACTAGATTATTGTGATTGTTACCTCAGGACGGTATCCTGGAAGGTGCCCAGTTATTATCTCTGTGTTAAGCTGTATTTCTTTTCGTTGTTTATTGTCTTTGTTCTAGTTGTTACCCTTCTTTCAATTCCAAGTATTTCTTATTGTTGCACCTATTTAAACTGTTTTATTCACACTGTTAGCCCTTATATCTTATTTGATTCTAGTAGGTTCCTGACCTTCCTCGTCACTACCCAACCGAGGTTAGGCTTGGCACTTACTGAGTATTGCTGTAGTGTACTCATGCCCCTTCTCTGCATGTTTTTCATGTGCAGACCCAGGTACCTCTACCCAGGCGTCTCACCCTCGAGGTGGAGAGATCTAGCAAAGACTTCGAGGTACATCTGCCGCGTCCATAGATCAAGGAGTCTATCTTATTCTAGCTTTAGCAGTTAGCCTTCTTTTATTATTGTTGTTTTTGACATTTTGGAGCTATAGCAGTGTATTATATCCTATTAGCTTGTGTTCCCGTGAGTTTTTGGGTTGGTATAATAGACTTTCGCGTTATTGAGTTGTATATGCCAAGCGGCATATATATACAATTTTTTTCTAGCTTTTCGATTTTATTTATTATTGTTTGCAAACTATTTTGTTTCCGCATTGTTAGGCTTACCTAGTCGTAGGGACTAAGTGCTTCATGACATGTTCACAGAGGGTGAACTGGGATCGTGACACTGTCACACAAAATACTAGACACTAGCCTCCATTTCATCTACCACGCTCCTACACGGTGTATGATATATTCATCAATATCCTCATCCCCCTAAATAATCGACCCTAGATACTTGAAGCTCCCTTTCTTGAGAATGATTTGCGAGTTAATCCTCACGTCCACGTCCGCTTCACCCGGCATGCTGTTTAATTTGAACTCCGAGTATTCTGTCTTAGTCCTGCTCAGCTTGAAACCTTTAGACTCAAGGGTCTGTATCCAAACCTCCAATCTCTTGTTAATATCACTTCGCGTCTCATCAGTCAGTACTATATCATCAGCGAATAACATACACCATGGCACCTCCCCTTGGATATTATAGTGTGTCAGTGCATCCATCCTCAAGGTAAATAAGAACAAACTGATCACATATCTTTGGTGTAGTCCCAGAACAACAGAAAAATGCTCCGAGTCGCCCCCACTATCCTAACCCGAGTCTTAGATCCATCATACATAACTTACAACAACAACAACAACAACAACAACCCAGTATAATCCCACAAGTGGGGTCTGGGGAAGGTAATATGTACGCAGGCCTTAACCCTACCCGGGGGCAGAGAGGCTGTTTCCAGGAGACCCTCGGCTCAAGACATTAACAAAAGACGATAAATTAGTACTATCAATAGACTCATACTAAAAATAACATAAAATAACAACATAACACAAAATAATAAAGTAGCAACAGTATAAGAAATATAAGAAATACGAAATAGATGAAAGGTATACTAATATCCAATAAATAACTCCATGTACTGATCAGTAACCTCCTACGATTACCTCCTAACTAGCTAATATCACTCTAGTGCGCTGTGGAATTATCCACAACTTCCCCTAACCTACAACTTTAATGTTCGACTTCCACAATCCCCTATCAAGGGTCATGTCCTCAGTAATCCTAAGACGCGCTAAGTCCCGCCTTATCACCTCTCCCCAATACTTCTTAGGTCTTCCTCTACCTCTTCTCATGCCCACCACAGCCAGTCGCTCACACCTTCTCACCGGTGCATCAGTGCTCCTCCTCCGAATGTGCCCGAACCATCTGAGTCTTGCTTCTCGCATCTTGTCCTCTATGGGGGCCATACCCACCTTCTCTCTAATATATTCATTTCTAATCTTATCCATCCTTGTATGCCCGCACATCCACCTCAACATCCTCATCTCTGCTACTTTCATCTTCTGGGTGTGTGAGTTCTTAACCGGCCAACACTCGGTCCCATACAGCATTGCAGGCCTAACCACTGCTTTATAAAACTTACCTTTCAATAAAGGTGGAACTTTCTTGTCACACAGGACTCCCGTTGCTAACCTCCACTTCATCCAACCCACCCCTATACGGTGTGTGACATCCTCGTCGATCTCCCCGATCCCCTGAATAACTGACCCTAGGTACTTGAAACTACTCTTCTTAGGGATGATTTGGGAGTCAAGTCTCACTTCCACTCCCGTTTCCGTCGGCCCCGCCCCAAACTTGCACTCGAGGTATTCCGTCTTTGTCCTGCTCAACCTGAATCCTTTAGACTCAAGGGCATGCCTCCAAACCTCTAGCCTTTCGTTTACCCCGCGTCGTGTTTCATCAATTAGGACTAAAACACCCTAATATATGCCACCAGAACACCTTTCACCTACAGATCTCCAAAGAACTTCCCTAGGTACCTTATCATAGGCTTTTTCTAGGTCAATAAACATCATCTTCTGAAGAACCTAGTGGCAGCTGTCAAAATAATCTTGAGGATCCTCGGAGGATGAACCGTTAAAAGTAGTAGTGAAGAGCTTGGTGAACCTATCCAACCTCCACAAAGTATCGGCAGACATGTCTTCCCCATCACCATCCTGGGCTACCATACCGGGATGAGCTGCTCCAACTGGTTGAAATGCTGGAGCCTGACCCTGAGGAGCTACCTTCTCTGGAGTATGAGTAGCAGGAGTATGGGCCCCTCCTCCAGCCTGAGAGACAGCTGGTGCTACAGGAAGCAAACCCGCTCGGGTAACACTCTCCGTGAGGACCACCAATCAGACCAAATCATCTTGAAGAACCGGGGTAGCAATAAACCCCTCTGGGACCTGTGCTGGGCCCATCGGAATTGCGGGGGCTGGAGCCGAAACCTCCTCGTCAAAGTCAACTTGAGGCTCCGCCACTGGTGCTGCTGCTCGGGGCTGAGCTTTACCCCTACCTCGGACTCTAGCACAGTCGCATCCTCTACCCCTAGAGGGAGCTACTTGGGGCTCGGACTGCTGATTAGAAGTTGAGGAAGCGCGTGTTCTCGCCATCTACGAAAGAACATAGTAGATATTCGATTAGCATTGACACACCAAACTGCACGACAAGAAAGAACAAATGTGAAACGTTTCCTAACTCTGTAGCCTCTGGGATAAATACAGACGTCTCCGTACTTATCCCTCAGACTATACTAAGCTTGTCCGTGAGTTGTGAGACCTATGCAACCTAAAGCTTTGATACCAACTTGTCACGACACGGATTTCCCACATTCGGGAGTCGTGATGGCGCTTACTCGTGGAAGCTAGGCAAGCCAAATTTAATTACTTTTCATTAACAACATAATCCCCTTTTAACAATTATTGGCAATAATATAAAAGAAACGAGATTAAATAATAAGCGGAAGTCTTAACATTATATAAAACTGAATAGAAATGTGAAAGTTAAACAAAATCCTCTACCTAAGACTAGTGTCACTGTACTCACGAACTGTTAAGAATACTGAATACAAACGTCTGATAGAAAACATAATTGTTTGTCTCGAATACAATGAGATAACAAACTAAAAGAGAGGATAAGGGAGACGCCAGACCTGTGGACACCTACAAGGATATTAAGATACAATATGAAAAGTAAGAAAATAATTAAATTATTATATGATAGAAATAATGGATATAGAGGAGAATAGAATTAATGTAAAAGGATCAACACGCTAAATTTGTTTACTAAAATAATTAAATAGGAAAAAGAATAGTATTGATAAATTTAAATAAAAAATTGGAGCTACGGAACAAAAGGACCATGTTAAATTAAATTTTAGGAGTAACACAAAACTATATTCATCGTATTATACTAAAAATGTGGCAACGAGTAATGTCACGACCCGGATTTCCCACCATCGGGGTCATGATGACGCCTACTAAATGGAAGCTAGGCAAGCCAAATATTAATTATATCTCCATAAATTACCAATTTCTTATTATGACTTATTATTAAAAACATATAAATTACAGCGGAATAATCAAAATTAGCGGAAGACTTAGTCAAATATGATAAAGAAAACCCAAACATGATACACTACCCAAGACTGGTGTCACAATACTCACGAACTTCTAAGAATAATACACATAATTGTCCGAAAGAAAATACAAGCTGTTTATCTCGATTACATGAGATAACAGAATGAAAAGCATAGATAGAAGAGACAACGGGTCCTGCGGACGCCTGCAAGGCTACCTCGTAGTCTCAGTAGTCGGGAAATCCACAAATCGCTACTGCCGCTGCTGCTGTCTGTAACCTGTATCTGCGCAAAAAGAGCACAGAGTGTAGTATCAGCACAACCGACCCCATGTGCTGGTAAGTGTCTGGCCTATCCCAGCAAACTAGTGACAAGGCTAAGGCCAGTCATCCACTTAAACCTGTACAGTTACAATACATATATATATATACAAAATATTTATAAGGAAAGACTTTGCTCTGAAATAATAGTCAATAACTCGTGATATCCAGAATAATATAATCCACCGAATAATCTTACTTTCATGTCTCAATTCCTTTCTCATTTCATATCTCGTGGTAGGCGTACCACCCGCTCCCAACTATCACAGTAATTACATCTTGTGATAGGCGTACCACCCGCTCCCAAATATATCAATAGTCTACCGGCAACTATGGCTAATGCCAAGATTTAAATCACTTTATGGTCGGCGTGCCACACGATCCCAATTCATAAATATATAAGTGGTCGGCGCGCCACACGATCCCAATTCATAAATATATAAGTGGTCGGCGCGCCACACGATCCCAATTCATAAATATATAAGTGGTCGGCGCGCCACACGATCCTAATTCATAAATATATATATTACCGGCAT
Organism: Nicotiana noctiflora; assembly: GCA_032618575.1. Classification (NCBI taxonomy): domain Eukaryota; kingdom Viridiplantae; phylum Streptophyta; class Magnoliopsida; order Solanales; family Solanaceae; genus Nicotiana; species Nicotiana noctiflora. The sequence goes on from JASVEL010001845.1 coordinate 70,987, forward strand.
TTAGCCAATAATCTCTATATCAACAATATTTATAATTACCGATTTTAAACCAATAATTGATAATAATTTCAACAATTTAACTTCATTACCGGCATAACACCAATAACTCTTAATCAACAATTTATTCATAACTGAATTCCTATTCCTACAAACTAGGATAGAATAAACACTTACCTCGAAAGTTTACGAACGATTCAATCCGTAGCAATGCCTTTTCCTTTCGAATTTGACTCCAATCCAATCGTATCTATACACAATTGATTTAATATCATCAATTCTACTTAACAAACTAGTTCATATTGCTAAATATGATTTTTACAACATTCTGCCCGGAATAGTAAAAATCGACCCCAGGCCCACATAATCGAAACTATAAGTTTCGAACCAAAATAAGTTCACCCAATCTTCCATGAGTTCAAATATACAATTTGTTCTTAAGTTCGACTCCAAAACGAGGTCTAGATCGCAAATTCTTTGAAACCCTTATTAAACTTAATTCTCTAATTTTTCTACTCATTTACACATGTTTAGGCTTAGGAATTCAAATAATATTGATGGAAAATGAAGAAAAAGAGTCAAGAATCACTTACCCAAGAAGTATGAAGAAGGATTGCTCAAGAATCTCCCAAGAAGCTGTGGAGAAGAGAGAGTTTTGTGAAAATGGGAAAAATCCCGTAAGTGTTCTGTTTTGGGATTAAATTCACTGGGCAATAATTTCTTCATCGCGTTCGCGACACCCCGGTCGCGTTCGCGATGAAGAAACGATGTTACACATCGCGTTCGCATAGGGCCTGTCGCGAACGCGAAGAGAAAATTCCGAGGGCTTACAATTTGGTCTACGCGTACGCGGGAACAGCCACGCGAACGCGTATAGGAAAGGGTTGGGTTCAAATTTAATACTACGCGATCGCGGGGAGCGGTACGCGAACGCGATGAAGGAAATTGTTGGCCATCGCGAACGCGACTACCTGGACGCGAACGCGTTGAAGGAAATAAGTTGACCATCGCGAACGCGACCACCTGGACGCGAACGCGATGAAGAATTGCTTGAAGAAAATCTGCAGTTTTTCTTAAGTTCAAAAACACCCCGAAACACCTCCGAAACACTCCCGAGCCCTCGGGGCTCCAAACCAAATATGCACACTAACTCAAAAACATCATACGAACTTGCTCGCGCGATCAAATCGCTAAAATAACATCAAAATCAATGAATGAGCCTTAAAACTCAAGAATTCTTTAAAATTTCATAATTTCCAAACTTTCCAATTTAAGGCCGAAACACGTCAAACGACGTCCGTTTTCAACCAAACTTTACAGGAAGCGCTTAACCAATATATATGACCTGTACCGGGCGTCGGAACCAAAATACGAGCCCGATAACAGTACTTTTTAATCAAAATTCAGTTTCATTTTCCTTAAACATTTTTAGAAAACAATTTAACGGAAAAATTCTTTTACCGGGGTTCTAGACCTCGGATTTCAATTCCGGGCATACGCCCAAGTTCCATATTTTTCTACGGATTTTCTGAGACCGTCAAATCACGGATCCGGGTCCGTCTACCAAAAATGTTGACTAAAGTCAACCATATCAATATTAATATCAAAATTATTTAACTTTTTCACATATTTCACATATTTTAACATAAAAATTTTCCAGCTTTGTGCCCGGACTGTGCACGCAAATCGAGGCAACTATAAATGAGGTTTTCAAGACCACAAAAGCTCGGAATGATTAATAAAACAAGTGATGACCCTTTGGGTCGTCATAATCTCCACCTCTAAAACAACTGTTCGTCCTCGAACGGACAAAAGAAAGAAGTACCTTAGTCAGGAAACAAATGTGGGTAGCGGCTCCGATTATCAGACTCGGACTCCCAGGTCGATGCCTCAGGAGGCTGACCTCTCCACTGAACATGCACAGAAGGATAACTCTTCGACCTCAACTGTCGAACTCGCCGGTCTAGAATGGCTACCGGCTCATCCTCGTATGATAGATCATTGTCCAATTGGACAGTACTAAGTTCAACACATGTGTGGGATCGCCGTGGTATCTCCGAAGCATAGATACATGAAAAACTGGATGCACGACTGATAAGCTAGGCGGCAAAGCTAATCTGTAAGCCACCCCTCCCACTCTGTCTAGAATCTCAAATGGACCAATATACCTAGGGCTGAGCTTGCCCTTCTTCCCGAACCTCATCACGCCCTTCATAGGCGACACTCGGAGCAATACTCGTTCGCCAACCATGAAATCTACATCTCGAACCTTACGATCCGCATAAGTCTTCTGCCTGGACTGAGCTAAACGCAATCTCTCCTGAATAGTCTTGACCTTATCCAAGGCCTCCTGAACTAAGTCTGTACCCAACAACCGAGCCTCTCCGGTTCAAACCATCCAACTGGTGATCGACATCGCCTACCATACAACGCCTCATACGGAGCCATCTGGATGTTAGACTGGTAACTGTTATTGTAGGCGAACTCTGCTAATGGCAGAAACTGGTCCCACGAGCCTCCAAAATCAATGACACAGGCTCGAAGCATGTCCTCTAGAATCTGAATAGTCCTCTCGGACTGGCCGTCCGTCTGAGGATGAAAAGTTGTACTCAACTGAACCTGGGTGCCTAACTCCTGCTGGACCGCTCTCCAGAAACGCGAGGTAAACTGCGTACCCCGATCTGAGATAATAGACATCGGCACCCCATGAAGACGAACAATCTCCCTGATGTAAATCTCTGTTAACCTCTTCGATGAGTATGAGACAGATACTGGAATAAAATGTGCTGACTTGGTCAACCTATCAACAATGACCCAAATAGCATCAAATTTCCTCCGAGTCAGAGGAAGTCCAGTAATGAAGTCCATTATGATTCGCTCCCATTTCCACTCGAGAATTTTGATTCTCTAAAATACACCACCAGGCCTCTGGTGCTCATATTTCACCTGCTGACAATTTAGACACCGAGCGACATACGCAACGATATCTTTCTTCATTCTGCGCCACCAATAGTGCTAACGTAAGTCCTGGTACATCTTCGCGGCGCATGGGTGAATAGAATACCGCGAACCGTGGGCCTCCGCTAAGATTAACTCTCGAATCCCTTCGACATTGGGCACACAAACTCGACCCCTGCAATTTCAATATCCCATCATCATCTAGATTTACCTGTGTGGCACCTCCCCGCTGTACCGTATCTCTCAACTCACGCAAATGAGGATCATCAAATTGCCTCTCACGGATACGCTCTAATAAAGAAGAACGAGCGACCGTGCAGGCTAACACCCTGCTAGGCTCAGAAATGTCTAATCTCACGAACCGGTTTGCTAAGGCCTGGACATCTAGAGCTAATGGTCTCTGACTGACCGGAATGTATGCAAGACTACCCATGCTGGAGTACTTTCTACTCAATGCATCGGCCACCACATTGGCCTTACCTGGGTGATATATGATAGTAACATCATAGTCTTTTAGCAACTCTAGCCACCTTCTCTGCCTCATATTCAACTCTTTCTGCTTAAACAAATACCGAAGACTCTTATGATCGGTGTATACTTCACATGCTACACCATACAAATAATGCCTCCAGATCTTCAATGCGTGAATAATCGCCGCCAATTCTAGATCATGCACTGGATAGTTCTTCTCAAGAATCTTCAACTGCCTCGAAGCATAGGCAATAACCTTGCCATCCTGCATTAACACTACACCAAGCCCAACACGGGAAGCATCACAATAAACAATATAAGGTCCCGTACATGTGGGTAAAACCAATACCGGTGTTGTGGTCAAGGTTGTCTTGAGCTTTTGAAAGCTCGCCTCACATTCATCGGACCATTCAAATTGAACACCCTTCTGGGTCAATCTGGTCAGTGGGGTTGCAATAGACGAAAATCCTTCTACGAATCAGCGATAATAGCCCGCTAACCCCAAGAAACTCCGAATATCTGTGGCTGATGTCGGTCTAGGCCAGCTCTTGACTGCCTCAATTTTCTTCGGATCAACCTGAATACCTACTCTCGTCACAATATGACCCAGGAATGCAACTGAACTTAGCCAAAATTCACATTTTGAAAATTTTGCATATAGCTGGCTATCTCTCAGAGTCTGTAAGGCCACTCTGAGATGTTGCGCATGCTCCTCCTGACCGCGGGAATATATTAATATGTCATCAATGAAGACTATTACAAACAAGTCTAAATAAGGCCGGAACACCCGATTCATTAATTCCATAAAAGCTGCTGGAGCATTTGTCAACCCAAAAGACATGACCAGAAATTCATAATGTCCATACCGAGTGCGGAACGCTGTCTTAGGGACATCAGATGCCCTAATCTTCAGCTGATGATAGCCGGATCTCAAATCTATCTTTGAAAATACCTTGGCACCCTGAAGCTGGTCAAATAAATCATCAATTCGCGGAAGTGGATATTTATTTTTGATAGTCACCTTGTTTAACCGTCGATAGTCAATGCACATTCTCATCGAACCATCTTTCTTCTTTACAAATAATACAGGTGCACCCCACGGCGAAACACTGGGTCTAATGAAACCCTTTTCAAGTAAATCCTGCAACTGTTCCTTCAATTCTTTTAACTCTGGCGGAGCCATACGGTATGGGGGAATGGAAATGGGCTGAGTGTCTGGAGCCAAGTCAATGCAAAAATCAATGTCCCTATCGGGCGGCATACTTGGCAAGTCTGAAGGAAATACTTCAGGAAATTCGCGAACCACAGGCACAGAGGCAATAGAAGGAACCTCAGCACTAGAATCACGGACATAGGCCAAATAAGCCAAGCATCCCTTTCCAACCATACGCCGAGCTTTAACATAAGAAATAACATTACGGCTAGTATGACCTGAAATTCCTTTCCACTCTATACGAGGCGAATTCGGCAGGGCTAAAGTCACAGTCTTGGCATGGCAATCTAAAATAGCATGATACGGAGATAGCCAGTCCATGCCTAGTATAATATCAAAGTCCACCATATTTAGGAGTAATAAATCATTACGGGTCTCGAGACCCTCAATTACTATAATACATGACCGATGAACTCGATCAACCACAATAGAGTCGCCTACTGGTGTAGACACATGAACAGGAACACTCAGTGGATCACTGGGCTCAATCAAGTATGGTGCAAAATAGGAAGACACATACGAATATGTAGACCCAGGGTCAAATAATGCTGATGCCTTTCTATCACAAACCAAAATAATACCTGTAATGACGGCATCAGAAGACTCAGCCTCTGGTCTGGTGGGAAGTGCATAACATCGGGGCTGTGCCCCACCACCCTGAGCAGTATCTCTAGGACGATCAGCTGCTGGCTGGTTCTACCTCTATCGGTCCGAGCTCCACCTCTATGACCTCTACCTCCACCTCTATGTCCTCTACCACCGCCTCTAGCTGGCTGGGCAGGCTGTGAGGGAACTGGGGCCTGAATCATGGCACGAGAACCCTGCTGGTGAGATCTGTCAGAAGCTCGAGGGCAATACTTTGCAATATGCCTAAAATCACCGCACGTAAAACAAGCCCTCGGCTGCTGAAAATAGCGAAGTGGTGGTGCACTGATAGGCTGCTGATCAGAGTAGCGTGGCCGAGAATTACGATCACCTGAAGCATCATGAGAAACCTGAAGAGCTGACTGATAAGGCCTAGGAGGATGGCCTCTATCATAAAAATCTCTATCTCCGGACGAGGTACCACTGAATCTACCCGAATTACGAGATCTCTTATCTGATCCATGTCTCGCTCCCTGTGACAGAGCCATCTCGATCCGGCGGGCTGCATTAGCCGCCTCCTGAAAAGTGATTTCAGTTCCTGCCCCCAAAGCCATCTGTAGCCGAATTGGCTGATTCAAGCCATCAATAAACCTCCTCACTCTCTCCCGATCCGTGGGAAGTATGATAATAGCATGACGAGCCAGGTCTACGAACCTAGTCTCGTACTGTGTGACAGACATAGAACCCTGATGAAGACGCTCAAACTGTCTGCGCATAACCTCCCGCTGAGTTATTGGAAGGAACTTCTCCAAGAATAATTCTGCAAACTGCTCCCAAGTCAAAGATGACGATCCCGCTGGCCTGGATAGACAATAATCTCTCCACCAAGTCTTGGCGGAACCGGATAACCGAAAAGTAGCAAAATCCACACCATTAGTCTCCACAATACCCATAGTACGGAGAACTTCGTGGCAGCTGTATAGGAAATCCAGTGGATCCTCTGAAGGAGTGCCACTGAATGTGGTAGTGAACAGCTTGGTAAACCTGTCCAATCTCCACAACGCGTCAGCAGACATGGCCGCACCATCATTAGACGGAGTCGTAATAATAGGTCGAGCTGCCTCAACTGGCTGAATCACAGGATCTTGCGCCTGGGGAATTACTGGCTCCGGAGTGCGCGTAGCAGGAGTCTGATTACCTCCTCCAGCCTGAGAAGTGGTTGGTGCTACCGGTAATAAACCCGCTCTGGTGATATGATCCATAAAACCTGCTATCCGGACCAAAGCATCCTGAAGATCCGGTGAAAATAAAGCTCCTCCTGGGACCTGAGCTGGGCCTACTGGAGCTGCTGGGGCTGGAACTTCCTCCTCGATGTGAACCTGAGGTTCTGCCACTCGTGCTGCTGCTCGGGGCTGAGCTCTGCCCCTACCTTGTCCTCTAGGACGACCTCGACCTTGGCCTCTACCCCTAGCAGGAGCTGCCACTGCTGGGACCTCGGGCTGCTGGTCGGTAGATGAGGATGCACGTGTCCTTACCATCTGCGGAAGAACAGAGTAGAAGTTCAATTAACATTTAAAAGATCAAGTCGCACGACCGGAAAGAATAAAGGGAATATTTTCCTAACTCCGTAGCCTCTGGAGGATAAATACAGACGTCTCCGTACCGATCCTTCAGACTCTACTAAGGTTGTTCGTGAGTTGTGAGACCTGTGCAACCTAGTGCTCTGATACTAACTTGTCACGACCCGGATTTCCCACCATCGGGGTCATGATGGCGCCTACTAAATGGAAGCTAGGCAAGCCAAATATTAATTATATCTCCATAAATTACCAATTTCTTATTATGACTTATTATTAAAAACATATAAATTACAGCGGAATAATCAAAATTAGCGGAAGACTTAGTCAAATATGATAAAGAAAACCCAAACATGATATACTACCCAAGACTGGTGTCACAATACTCACGAACTTCTAAGAATAATACACATAATTGTCTGAAAGAAAATACAAGCTGTTTATCTCGATTACATGAGATAACAGAATGAAAAGCATAGATAGAAGAGACAACGGGTCCTGCGGACGCCTGCAAGGCTACCTCGTAATCTCACTAGTCGGAAAATCCACAAGTCGCTACTGCCGCTGCTGCTGTCCGTAACCTGTATCTGCGCAAAAAGAACAGAAGTGTAGCATCAACACAACCGACCCCATGTGTCGGTAAGTGCCCGGCCTAACCCCGGCGAAGTAGTGACAAGGCTAGACAGGACCTGCTATAATCAACCTGTGCAGATATATATATACAGATACAAAATATTTATAAGGAAAGACTTTGCTCTGAAATAATAGTCAATAACTCGTGATATCCAGAATAATATAATCCACCGAATAATCTTAATTTCATGTCTCAATTCCTTTCTCATTTCATACCTCGTGGTAGGCGTACCACCCGCTCCCAACTATCACAGTAATTATATCTTGTGGTAGGCGTACCACCCGCTCCCAAATATATCAATAGGCTACCGGCAACTATGGCCAATGCCAAGATTTAAATCACTTTGTGGTCGGCGTGCCACACGATCCCAATTCATAAATATATAAGTGGTCGGCGCGCCACACGATCCCAATTCATAAATATATAAGTGGTCGGCGCGCCACACGATCCCAATTCATAAATATATATATTACCGGCATTTAGCCAATAATCTCTATATCAACAATATTTATAATTACCGGTTTTAAACCAATAATTGATAATAATTTCAACAATTTAACTTCATTACCGGCATAACACCAATAACTCTTAATCAACAATTTATTCATAACCGAATTCCTATTCCTACAAACTAGGATAGAACAAACACTTACCTCGAAAGTTTACGAACGATTCAATCCGTAGCAATGCCTTTTCCTTACGAATTTGACTCCAATCCAATCGTATCTATACAAAATTGATTTAATATCATCAATTCTACTTAACAAACTAGTTCATATTGCTAAATATGATTTTTACAACATTCTACCCGGAATAGTAAAAATCGACCCCGAGCCCACATAATCGAAACTCAAGTTTCGAACCAAAATAAGTTCACCCAATCTTCCATGAGTTCAAATATACAATTTGTTCTTAAGTTCGACTCCAAAACGAGGTCTAGATCGCAAATTCTTTGAAACCCTTATTAAACTTAATTCTCTAATTTTTCTACTCATTTACACATGTTTAGGCTTAGGAATTCAAATAATATTGATGGAAAATGAAGAAAAAGAGTCAAGAATCACTTACCCAAGAAGTATGAAGAAGGATTGCTCAAGAATCGCCCAAGAAGCTGTGGAGAAGAGAGAGTTTTGTGAAAATGGGAAAAATCCCGTAAGTGTTCTGTTTTGGGATTAAATTCACTGGGCAATAATTTCTTCATCGCGTTCGCGACACCCCGGTCGCGTTCGCGATGAAGAAATGATGTTACACATCGTGTTCGCATAGGGCCTGTCGCAAACGCGAAGAGAAAATTCCGAGGGCTTACAATTTGGTCTACGCGTACGCGGGAACAACCACGCGAACGCGTATAGGAAAGGGTTGGGTTCAAATTTAATACTACGCGATCGCGGGGAGCGGTACGCGAACGCGATGAAGGAAATTGTTGGCCATCGCGAACGCGACTACCTGGACGCGAACGCGTTGAAGGAAATAAGTTGACCATCGCGAACGCGACCACCTGGACGCGAACGCGATGAAGAATTGCCTGCTGCAGATTTCTGCAGTTTTTCTTAAGTTCAACACCCCGAACCACCTCCGAAACACTCCCGAGCCCTCGGGGCTCCAAACCAAATATGCACACTAACTCAAAAACATCATATGAACTTGCTCGCGCGATCAAATCGCTAAAATAACATCAAAATCAATGAATTGAGCCTTAAAACTCAAGAATTCTTTAAAATTTCATAATTTCCAAACTTTCCAATTTAAGGTCGAAACACGTCAAACGACGTCCGTTTTCAACCAAACTTTACGGGAAGCGCTTAACCAATATATATGACCTGTACCGGGCGTCGGAACCAAAATACGAGCCCGATACCAGTACTTTTTAATAAAAATTCAGTTTCATTTTCCTTAAACATTTTCAGAAAACAATTTAAGAGAAAAATTCTTTTACCGGGGTTCTAGACCTCGGATTTCAATTCCGGGCATACGCCCAAGTTCCATATTTTACTACGGATTTTCTGAGACCGTCAAATCACGGATCCGGGTCCGTTTACCAAAAATATTGACTAAAGTCAACCATATCAATATTAATATCAAAATTCTTCAACTTTTTCACATATTTCACATATTTCAACATAAAAAATTTCCAGCTTTGTGCCCGGACTGTGCACGCAAATCGAGGCAACTATAAATGAGGTTTTCAAGACCTCAAAAGCTCGGAATGATTAATAAAACAAGTGATGACCATTTGGGTCGTCACAAGTAAGGACATCAAGTAAAGTGATAAGTTAATAAAAAGTCGCATGGCAATATAGCAATACTAAGTGTTAGTGTATGTGACTATTCCTCCCTTAATCAGAGGTATCGAGTTCGAGTTCTAGGTATAAAAATATCCTTGGTAGGGAGTGCTACTCCCCGAATGGGGCCTTACTCGACGCGAATTCGGATATAGTCGGGCTCCAATATGGATATCGAACACCGAATGGAAAACAAAAAAAAAAGTAATGTTTAATACTTACAATTGGAGTTACAAAACAAAAATGCTAAAATTAAATTAAAATTTCAGGAATAATACAAAACTATATCGTATTATACTAAAAGGGGAGCAATGGGTAAAGACACTGAGAAAGTTGTAAGCTAATAAAAAGTCATACGGCAATATAGCGATACTAAGTAATGAATAATACAATAACAATAATCAAGGAAATCAAAAAAAGAATAAAACTTTTGGAGAAAAAAATTTATAAATGAAAGTATTATAATTTGAATCAAGACAAGAAAATTGGTACTATATTATATCACATAACTGAAATCTTAAAATAAAGGTCAAGAAACATATTTATTAAAAAATAAAAGAATTCCATGCAACAGAGATAGAATGAAATAATTTATGACAGATAAAATTTAATTATTAAACAAAAGTCCTAATTTTATATAGAACATAAAATAAATGAATTTATTGAAGATAATTCAAAAATAGATACATTATTAAAATTATCAGTAAAATTTTTAATATGGTAATAAAAAGCTTCTCACTTTACGATTTAATCATAAATAAAATAATAATTTTTAAAAAAAAGAGTATCACCGTAAAAAAGGTACGAGAAAAGAGGAGACAAAGACAATGGCAGGGTATTTGTACTTTGAATTTATTAAAAATAAAATTAAGTAAGTTATATAACACCCAAAAATAATATTGAATTTAGAACATTGAAGAATTTTTAAAATATAAATTTTCTCTCCGAAAAATAGGAGTATATATATATATATATATATATATATATATATATATATATATATATATATATATATATAATTAAGTAAGTTATATAACACCCAAAAATAATATTGAATTTAGAACATTGAAGAATTTTTAAAATATAAATTTAAAAAAAAAAAAAAAGTATATATATATATATATATATATATATATATATATATATATATATATATATATATATATATTATTTTAAATAATTTATTATTGGATATGAATTTAAGTCAAGTTAATAAAAAGAATTCTATGCAATAGAGTGAGCATAAAATATTAAATAAAAATCCCATATAGGGAATTCAATTATTAAATAAAATTCAAAATTTTATATAGAAATTGGTACATATGCAATTTATTGCTTTTATAAAACAAAATATATGCTAAGTAAAAATATCAGTAGATCTTTTAACACGGTAATAAAAAGTTTTTAACTTTAAGATTATTACAGTATTTTAATTATAAATAAATAAAAATGTCAAAACTAATAAAACATCACAATAAATGTACTTCGCTTGATAATTTAATAAGGAAAAAACAAGGAACAAGCTATTTGACCAAAATCCACTTTTTTTATTTTGTAAGTGGCTTTCTTTCTCTGTTCAAGTACATAACTGTGCATCAAAAAAATTCTTTTTAGGGAAGTAAGAGCCTAAAATTGTAATTGAATTTCTTGGGGTTAATAGATTCTGAAAGGATATATCCTTTTGAGCAAAACATGGAGTTTATGTTGAGAAAATCTTAATTTTTGGTATACATTGCTAGTTACACACCTAACTTATTCGTAATCTTAGTTACTCATATTAACTTTATTATTTGATATGTCCCATGATCATTGACATGATAAAGAGCATTGATACACTCTTATTTAGGCGTGTGGGAGCGAAAAATAAAAAAATTAATTTTCAAATAGGGTATTTCTCTTCAATTATCACACGCTCTTATACAATACTTATTGGTATGAATTGTGTATTTCTTCTTAATATACAATGCCTATATTATCTCATTTTGCACTTTTAAATTTTTTTTTTATTTGGAAACAATTGCTATGATTAAACTGTGTATGTATTTTCTTTTTTTCTTGGGTTAAATTTGTAAAAAAGTTAATTGAATCTCCATTTTAGCCAAATAAAAAAGTATTATCCAAAATAATTGGAATACCAACAATCTATTTCTTGTTATTTTTCCTTATATGAATGACTATTTATTTTAATTGTTTATTTTTATTTTCGAGTCAGATGAGTAAAAGAAAGTTGGTTAGAGCTCCATATTTGTTTTTGCCTAATAAAATAGGTACAACCAAAATAATGAAGTTGGAGTTGATACTTCATTCTTAGTTTTTCCTTTAGGTACAATAACTATTTATTTTAACTATGTTTTTTGGGGGGAGAAAGATATGTAAAAATACTTGCTTAAAGCTTCATTATTTTTAGTCAAAGAAAAAGTTTTAAACAAAATAATACAGTACAAACTATGTACTATTTTTTTTATATATCTTTTAGATGCACCGACTATTTATTTTAAGTGTATATTTTCTTTTTCGATAAATTTGTCAACATGTTAGCTGAAATTTTATAATTTTAACCAAATAAAATAGACATATTTAGCTGTTAAATAAAATATTACCAATTAAAATTTTAAGAATATCAAATACTTTCATTTGAAAGGAAAATAAAAAGGTAATTCATCACATGCTGACCATAATAATATAAGAGCTTCGAGGGTACGTCATTTATTAGTATATCATTTAAATAAGGAAAATATTTACATGTTTTCATTAGTCAAATGTTACGCCATTTTTAATACCTAAATATTAACTATTGCATAGTTCAAATAAGAAAAACTTTAATAACTAAGATTTAGGTGATTTCAAATCTTAAATATCGTAGTAAAAAAGAGAAAGGAATCTAAAGAATCCTAAAACTAAAGGAAACAAAAACAAAAGAAAAAAATCCCCGGAATCATAAAACTAAAGGAAACAAAGGCCAAAGATAAAACCAGTAAGGCAAGATTCTCAAACGATGTAAATTATAAATTAATAATTTTTTCAGTTTTCCCACAAAAAATTACTAATACCAATTACAAGTATAACCAACATATAATGTAAATACGAAGGATAAAAAAAGGGAACGACATTTCGATAGGATTTTCGTGCTTTTAATACAGTATAAAATATAAAAAGGGCCGACCCAGTTCAATACCCACTTCGTGGGTGTCTGGGGAAGGGAATACTCTAGGCAGCCTACCCCCTGCTTTGCAGAGAGGCTGATTCGAACCCGCGACCTGACACTCCACGGCAAGCAAGCTTACCGTTGAGCCAAGAATAAATATAAATATAGATATATTTGTCTTTAAAAATCAAAATATAGTAAGATTATCAAATGCAAGAAATCAACAACTATATTTGGTATAATTATCATGCATAGTTGGAGCAAGTTACACATAATCCCAATAACATTGCCAATTTGTTAAAAATTGATTTGTCTTACCAAAATGGCATAATAATCAAATCTAGAATCATGGAATTGAATGATATAAAAACCATTCTAACTCTACTTTTCGTAAGAGAAAAAAAAAAGACAAGAAAATGGGAAAAAACACTTTCTTCTTCCTACTTTTTACCCTCTTTTTATCACATTTTGTTGATTCTAGCCTTGGAAAAAGGCAAAGTGATGTTCTTAGCAAATTTTACAAGGCTAAGCAAAATAAAGATTCATCCATTGACAAGAACCCGTTTAAGGCAGCTCTTAATCATGTAGATATAGACAAAGTTATTCTACCTCAAGAGGGACAAAAAGAAAAAGATTGGATTAAGAAATTGCCTGGACAACCACCAGTTAAATTCCAACAATATGGTGGTTATGTTACTGTTAATGAATCTGCTGGTCGTGCCTTGTATTATTACTTTACTGAAGCTGAGAATTCCAAGTCATTGCCCCTCCTTCTTTGGCTTAATGGAGGTATATACATAAATTTTTTTATGTGTGTTATACTATATACTTTTGACATAAACCTTTTCATTTGCATGTATAGATTTATTGAATTGACCACTTGTATTTTCTCCAGCCTCAAAATATTACTTTTGCGCGTCTGAATATGTCATGTTAATAATCAATCACTATGGTTTAAGCTATTTGAGAAGAAAAAAAAAATCAATAGTAATTAAGTTTTTAACGTTTGGTAGCTAGAAAATACAATACTTTTCATTAAAAGGGGAAATTAAATTTCCTTCACATACGAACCAATTTTTTTTTTAACTACTATCTTAAAATTTTAAATATCACATGCTTCACTCAACACTCAAAACCATATATGTAGGTCCTGGCTGTTCTTCTATTGCATTCGGGGCCATGGAGGAACTCGGACCTTTTAGAGTTCACAGTGATGGAAAAACATTATACAGTAATCGTTATGCATGGAATCTCGGTAAATTCTTTTCTTTAATTTTTCCTTTTATTGTGTAACTTTTCTATTATTAATATTTCAAAACAGTTGAGAAATTATCAATGTAGTATATATTAATCCTAACTCTCTCCGATTGAATTATATCTATAGCTGCAAATGTATTGTTTTTGGAGTCTCCTGCTGGAGTAGGATTTTCTTATACAAATACAAGCAGTGACTTCAACTCAACTGGAGATCAGAGAACAGCTAATGATAATGTTGTATTTTTACTGAATTGGCTCGAGCGATTTCCCGAGTACAAGAACAGAGATTTTTACATTTCTGGTGAAAGTTATGCTGGTCATTATGTACCTCAATTGGCACATGCAATTCTTCACCTAAACAAGCGCGCCAACAAGACTCTTATCAATCTAAAAGGATTTATTGTACGTTCTCTAATTAATAATTTACGTTGTTTGTGTATATAAGTTAAATATTTTTATAGTTTTCATACCAATGACGTTATGTTATTGCAACAAATCGCAGATCGGGAATGCAGTGATCAATGAAGATACAGATAACGTAGGAATGTATGAATACTTTGCCTCTCATGCCCTAATATCAGATCAAACTTTCCTTGATATCCAGAAATATTGTTACTCCGATTTCTACAATGAGGAAAAATGCAACCAGGCAGGTGCAGTTTCAGACAATAACACTGATAATCTTGACATCTACAACATTTATTTTCCCCTGTGCCACGATGGCAATCTCACCAAATACCCTAAATTCCCTTCTGTAAGTGGGATAACTTGTATTTATCGTTTTATTTTATGTGGATAATATAACGTAAAAATTAATTTAACTTACGCGATGAATAATAATGCAAGAATTGCAATGTATTATCTTATGCAGACATTGCAGTTTGATCCATGCTCCGACAATTACATTTATGCTTACTTGAATAGACGGGATGTTCAAGAGGCACTCCATGCTAATGTCACCAATATCAGCTATGATTGGGAAGCTTGCAGGTAATTGTAAATGAACAAATTTCAACAGAGACTATCAATTGTATCCATTTATTTAAACAAAATTAATTTTTTTCTTGTTTGTGTTCTCTTCTCAACCTAACAATTATTTTCCTTTTTGTAGTGATCCTCTTTTTAACAATTGGAAAGATAGTCCATTGACTATAATTCCTCTCCTTGAAGAGTCTTTGGCAAATGGTGTTCGAGTATGGATTTTTAGGTAATTTTATGTTGCTGAGTTTATTTTATAAGGAATTTTGCCTTCAATATTCGTTGGAAAGTATTTAAAGAAATATGTTTCAATTTAACATATATTATTTGTACTTGTTAAATACAGTGGTGATACAGATGGAAGAGTACCTGTAACTTCTTCAAAAAGATCTATAAAAGCAATGGAGCTTACAGTAGACAAACCTTGGCGGTCTTGGTTGTATGGAGGAGAGGTGAGAATATTATTAAATAATTGCTTTATCAAATTAAAACAGCTTATATATTCTATTTTAAGGTAACAATTAGTGAAAATTAATAATTTAATTTGGATATTGTAGGTTGGAGGATACATAGAAACATATAAAGGAGGTCTAACATTTGCAACAGTAAGAGGAGCAGGACATGAAGTTCCAAGTTACCAACCTGCTAGAGCCCTTTCTCTTATTTCTCACTTCCTTTCTGGCACAACACCTCCAGGACATGCTTAAATTAGTTAATCAATCCTTTTTGTAATTAATTATGAAATTATTAATCATTTTATGAGCTTGCTTAGCCAAAGTTGAATATAAGGAAACAAGATCACTTCAACTAGTTTATGAAATCTGTCTTTTTTTCTTCCCTATCTCTCTATTTATTTTTTATTTTTTGATTTTCTTTGAATCCTGTAGTTTTGTGAATCAAATGTGCCCCGTTAAGTGTTAGGCAACTGCAAATATAAACTTCACATTGAAAAGCTTGCAAAATATTAATTCAGATGAAAGCGAAAAGAAATTAAATATGTAGTTACTTTCTAGTTTGTATCTCTGTAAACACGCTTCAAGCTAACTATAGATCATTATATATTTATCATTTTTGTAAATATAAATTTCTACATGATTGTTACTTTGGGAAGTAATGCTATATAGTAAGTTATGTTCACAGTCATGTGAAAGAAAATATTCAAAATTAAATTTAATAAAATCTTATCAAAAGATAGTAATATTACAACAAAATTTAAAGGTGTTGGCTACATCATTAAAATGAAATTGCTTCTCAAAAGTAAAACAAACAAACTTCAATAAAAATATCTAAAATTATTACTTAAGGCCTCTTATTAGGCTTTAAGCCTCCAATACTATTAAGCCGCCTCCGATATAAAAACATATCTCCATTGCCATAGCTGCTTCAAAAAAATTCATATATAAACATCTTCGAACTGTCCCTGGCAAGGCTTATTATGTGGAATGGACATCCGAGAAGATATATTATGAATATATTGCATTTATTGAATGCCCATCCTACAACTCTTTTGCTACATGAACCATTTAAATCTTATATGTATATACTATATTATAGTACTTAATATTTGTGAAATTTGGGTCTGATTTGCACCTTATAAAATAAGATATTCTAAATCGTATGAAAGTCACCTACTGATTAATCCATAGTAACGAGCTCTAAGTTTTCTCTTTACATCTTCCTCCAAACTAAGCAAAGGTCAAATTCTTTTTTTAGAGAAAAATTAACATAAATACTGCCCACTCAACTGCTAAAAATAAGAATAGTTGATAAATGCATAATATATGTATAATTTATATATAATATATGTATAAATATATATATAAACGGTACATAATCCATATCTACCGGGCAAAAAACATAAATGTCCATACTTAAGAATTTTAAAAAAAAAAAACTATGACAGTATTAGTTGATTTACAAACATGGCAGTTAACATATTACAATCATTAAAAGAAACCAATAAATCAGGACTAAAATCACGTGAATAAAAATAAAAGTTCAGTCCGTGAGTTTCGAAAGCAGTGGCGGATATAGTGTATTGTGTACGGGTTCAACTTAACCCATAACTTTGGACGCGGAGTAAAAATTTATTAAAATTATAAAAATAATAGATATAAACCCATAGTTTTAAAAATATGATAGTTTTTTGAACCCATATAATTTAAATTCTGAATATGCCTATGTTCGAAAGGCCTTGTCGTCGCTGTCCATGAGTATCCAATCTGCGCCTACTATATCTTTAGAACCCATGAAAGCCGTAGGTCCCAAAGAAGTTACATTCCCACAAGGATTTCTTTCCTTTCACAAAGATATTAAAGTTATATTGCTAATTTATGCATGTTTAATTATGAATTATACTTGAAATATATATGGCATATAAAGTTACATTGCTTGTTGCTTTGTGTCTTTCATATTCAAAACTCTATGAGGTGCTGATTATACTCTCTCTATATATAGATCCAAAACATATGTTGTATAAAATTAAAATATTGAATCCTACAATGAAAACAATACACTGTATGTATCTAGGATATAATCACTTTATAACATGTATAACTTTAAAAAATTTACACCGATAAAATCTTTTAATTCTGAAAAATACACACTGAAATATTCCAATGAATGGTAAAATAAGTCACCACTAAATGATATTCAGAAACACAAAAATACACCAATAATATATGTTAATTATAACATGTATGGTATAATTCATAATTTATACAAGTGCCTTATTTTTTCCCTAAAAGCCTTACGAGAAAACTTCTAGCATTTCTCACTCAAGAAAATGTCAGAGGAAACTGTCACATACAATTACATCCCATATAATACAGCTAATGATTTTTGTCATGATTTTGGTGTATTTAAGTTAAATTATTTGACTACAATCATGGGAAAAGGGTGGTGGTGTCCAGAAGAAGTGTGGAGAAACTATCATAAAATATTAAAAATAAGAGATATAGATGAATATGGGAGAGAAAACTGAAAATTGTTACTAATGATGAGAGAGAAGGTATAAATTGATCCCTTAATTTGTGGGTCTGGATTCGTTAGAGACTTAATGTTTAAACGTTTAATGTGTTAGAATTGTAAATGAATTTGCTATTTTTAAAATAAATCAAAAGTGATGCTATTTAAACAAATTGTAACGATTCAACCGGTCGTTTTGAGATCTAGCGCGTTGTTCAGCAGTTTGAGTCCATGAGCAGCTTCACTTCAGGTATTATGACTTGTACGCGTACTTGAAATTGAATTTCGGGAAGTTCGGAGTTGATTTGGAAAGAGAATTCCCATTTCGAGAGCTTTAAGTTGGAAGAATTGACTAAGATTGAATTTTTGAGTAAAAATGACCTCGAAATCGGGGTTCGAAGGTTCCAATAGGTTCGTATGATGATTTCGGACTTAGGCGTATATACGAATAGGATTTTGGAAGACCAGGGAACGTTTCGGCACCTATTGTGGAAGTTGGCATTTCTGGAAGAATTTCATAAGTTTGGGTTGAAGTGCATATCAGTGTTATCGATGTCTGTTTTGGATTCAGAGTCTAGGAATAGCTCCGGGGAATTCTAGTGTTAGAAGCGCGATCGGAAGTGAATTCGGAGGTCCGTGAGTCATTTTGGAGTCTTTTGACTAAAGATAGAAGTTCGAAGGTTTTAAGGAGTTTGACCGGAAGTGGACTTTTTGATATCAGGGTCGAATTTTGATTCCGGAAGTTGGAGTAGGTTCATAATATCAAATATGACTTATGTGCCAAATTTGAGGTCAATCGGACGTGATTTGATAGGTTTCGGCATCGAATATAGAAGTTTGAAATTCTAAAGTTAATTAAGCTTGGAGTGGAGTGCGATTCATCGTTTTAGCGTTGTTTGACGTGATTTGAGGCTTCGATCAGGTCCGTGTTATGTTAGGGGACTGAGTTATATGATTGGACGGGGTCCCGTAGGCCTCGAGTGTGTTTCGGGGTGGTTTCAGAGCATTTTGGGCTGTGTTGGAACTGCTGATGCTCGTGTTTGGTGTTGTTATTTTTTACTGTTGCATTCATTAGATTCAATGTTTGTATTTACTGTATTTGCTACTTTATATTTAGTGTATTCAAATGTATTTTTGTTAACAGTATTTAATTATTCCGAATACATGTTATTACTGTTGTATTAGTATATTTTATTGGTTGTATTCATTATATTTTTATTTATATTAAGTGTATGTTATTATATTTCATTGTATTTTAAAATTAAATGTATTTGCTGTTATATTATGTTCTATTTAAATGTTTGTATTTAGTGTATTTCAATGTTTATTTCATATATTCATGCGTACTATATGTACAGTATGCACGAATACATGCAAATTCAGATGTATTAAAAAAATACAGACCTTTAAACTACATAAACACATGCAAAAAAAAATTATTTATACAAAAATACAATATGTTTAAGTGAATTGTACATAATACAATATATTTGTATCATTGTACGTGATTAAATAGCAAAGAAGAGAAGAAAATTCGTCAGAGATAGCGTTTTCCGGCCAAGACTCCTTATATCACTTCACTACCTCTTCAATTACAATTTACAACGCTCTCAATTCAACCGCTTCTTCTCTTTTCTTTCTTACTTACCACGTTAAGAATCCCTCTTTCTTTTCAATCTCTTCGTCGCTCAAGGTATCACTCCTTTTTTTATTCTTTTTAATTATAGCTTAGCTTTCATGTTTTGAGATTTTTAGGCTTTCTTTCATGATTTGTTTCTCGTTAGTGTATATATGATTCGAAGAGACAGAAAAGAAAGAGAGAAGAAACATTGTGAGAGAAAATTATGTGGTAATTGAAATAAAGAGAAAGGGAAAACATAAATAACCTATCTCGTGTCTCAATTATAGTATATATCATAAATACTTATTTTGTTATAAAATATAAAAGATAGATACAAAAAATAGTACTCCTTCCGTTTCAATTTATGTGAACATATTTCATTTTTAATCGGTGCCATAAAGAATGACCTGTTTCCTTATTTGGAAACAATTTAACTTTATGCAATGATTTATAGCCGCACAAAATAAAGGTGCCTCATTTTACACCACAAGATCAAAAGTTTTCTCTCTTTTCTTAAACTTCGTGCCCAGTCAAATGAGTTCACGTAAATTGAAACGGATAATATTTTAAAATAATTTGTTTTTAATAAAGGATTTGTGTATTGGTTTGTGTTCTCTTATGGTAGTCATTTCTGGTAGTTACTATTTTAATATTATTGCATGCCTGTTTATTTATGGTACATATGACTCTTATGTTTAGATAATTATTTATGCGATGTATGCTGGACTAACTAATGATGTTTGTGTTTTTATTTTTGTTTGCCTTTCTCTTTCCTGTGCTGATGGTCGATTGGAAATACCATTTCTGACCTTTCGGTAGAGGTAAGGTTTGTGTATGTATTAAATTCTAGAGATATCACAAATTGTGGTAATATAGTGGGTTGTTGGTTGTTGCTATTGTTGTTGTTTTTAATAAAATAGTGTGTATAACCTTGCATTCGAGACCTGCTTAACGAAGAGGGGGATCGAGTCTTAGAGCTAGGGGAGCTGAGGCATTCAGAGTGTCCTAGAGACCTCGGGCACTGCAGGCGCATTAAGGAGGAGGAGGTCTTGAGGGCGCTGCGTAGGATGAGTAGGGGTCGAGCGACTGGGCCAGACGAAATTCCGGTGGAGTTTTGGAAATGCATGGGTAGGTCAGGAGTGGAGTGGTTGTCCAGGTTGTTCAACGTGATCTTTAGGACCAAGAGGATGCCGGAGGAGTGGAGATGGAGTACAGTGGTTCCCTTGTACAAAAACAAAGGGGATATCCGGTGTTGCAACAACTATAGGGGTATCAAATTAATAAGTCACACCATGAAGGTCTGGGAGAGGGTGATCGAGGCGAGGGTGAGGGAGATGTCATCTATATCCGTGAACCAGTTTGGTTTCATGCCGGGTCGCTCTACTACAGAAGCTATCCACCTTGTGAGGAGGGTGGTGGAACTGTTCAGGGATAAGAGGAAGGACCTGCATATGGTGTTTATCGACTTGGAGAAGGCGTACGATAAGGTCCCTAGAGAGGTTCTGTGGAGATGCTTGGAGGCGAAGAGCGTGCCAGAAGCCTACATCAGAGTGATCAAAGACATGTATGATGGAGCCAAGACTAGGGTTAGGACGGTGGGTGGCGACTCGGACCATTTTCCGGTGGTTATGGGGCTACATCAAGGATCTGCGCTAAGCCCTCTCTTATTTGCCTTGGTAATGGATGCTCTAACTCGCCATATTCAAGGGGATGTGCCATGGTGTATGCTCTTTGCTGACGACATAGTCTTGATAGACGAGACGAGGGATGGTGTTAATGCGAGGTTGGAGGTCTGGAGACAGACCCTCGAGTCTAAGGGTTTTAAACTAAGTAGGTCTAAGACAGAATATCTAGAGTGCAAGTTTAGCGCCGAGTCGAGCGAAGTAGGTTGGGACGTGAAGCTGGGATCTCAGGTCATAGCCAAGAGGGACAATTTCAGATATCTTGGATCAGTGATTCAAGGGGACGGAGAGATTGACGGGGATGTCACTCACCGTATAGGAGCGGGGTGGTTGAAGTGGAGGCTCGCATCGGGAGTCTTGTGTGACAAGAAAGTTCCACAGAAACTCAAGGGGAAGTTTTATAGAGCGGTGGTTAGACCTGCCATGTTGTATGGGGTGGAGTGCTGGCCTGTGAAGAACTCTCATGTCCGGAGAATGAGAGTTGCGGAGATGAGGATGCTCAGGTGGATGTGCGGGCTCACCGGATTAGATAAGATTAAGAATGAAGTTATTCGGGAGAAGGTGGGGGTGGCCCCAGTGGATGAGAAGATGCGAGAAGCGAGACTCAGGTGGTTTGGGCATGTGCGGAGGAGAAGCCCTGATGCATCGGTGAGGAGTTGTGAGCGACTGGCGGTGGTTGGCGCGAGTCGAGGCAGAGGGAGGCCTAAGAGGTATTGGGGTGAGGTGATTAGGCAGGATATGGCTAGAATGGGTATTTCCGAGGACATGACCCTTGATAGGAAAGTTTGGAGGTCTAGTATTAGGGTTGTAGGGTAGGGCCTTCTAAAATTCTTAGTACTTCTGTTAGGGGCTAAGTGGGGTTTGGTAGCGATCTCTATAGTTAATTAATGTATTGTATTGTGCCTCTTATGGTAGTAACCGATTGGTATTATTGCATGTCATTCTACTTTTGGTTTTATGTTTAGATAATTATTTATTTGATTTATCCCGAATTTACTAACATTGTTTTGTTTTGTTTTGTTTGTTGATTTTCTCTCTCTTTTTCTGAGCCGGGGGTCGGCCGGAAATAGCCTCTCTACCCTTTCGGGTACGGGTAAGGCCTGTGTACGTATTACCCTCCCTAGACCCCACTTTATGGAAACATAGTGGGTAGTTGTTGTTGTTGTTGTATAACCTTGCACGAAGTAAAATTTCCCCAGGAAAAAAAAAACATTTAAAAGGCTTCTTGTTCTTGTTCTTCCTCCAATTCTTCCCTGGAAAAAAATGGATCCAAGTGCAACGACGTCAACTCTCCGGCAGCCGTTCACGGCGGACGCGGCAATCGCAAAAAAGAAAAAGAAGAAAACAACAGCAGAGGCCCTCAGCCATGACGTCCTGTGCATCATCTTCTCCTTTCTCGACTTATTCCAGCTCATTCGCTGCTCCGCCGTTTCCACTTCTTGGTACCACCTCAAATTTCCACGCCTTTGACCTATTAACAGCCAATTGAATATAATTTCTTTAGCTATGTAGCGTTTCTTCAGCCAATTACTGACTGTCTTCTTTGTATTGCCCTTGCTTTATCCTGTGAAGGAGAAAAGCCATAAATAAATTAAAATTAAATCAAACAGAATACTTCAAGCAACGGTATAATGATCCTAATGGCCTCCAGGACGCTTCTTTCTCTCAGAGATCATTGAGTGAACAAGCGGAGCAACTAGCTATGGAACGACACGCATTAGCTTTACAAAGAGTTCCAGCTAGTGTTATTCAATGGAAAGGTCATTCAGTTGGGTAAGCATTACAATATCCATTATTCATGATTGTAAGTTGGAACTATGATCAAACTATTTTAATATTCCATGGATTTTGTGCTTTTTTAGGAAAACATAGTTCTCTCTCTCATACACACACTGGCACTGAGACATTACATAGAAACAAAAGAAGACACTTATTAAGTTCGAAAAATAGCTTCTTAATTAAACAAAACGAAAAAGAGCTCACAAAATATAAGCAGCTTTACATATAGGGCTTATAATATTCCTTAACATGAAAATCTTGCTTTAAAAATGTATGCTTTCTAGGGTCGTTGCTTTTGTTATTTTAGAATCATCAGTTTATCATTCACATGATTCAGTATCATATGGCATAAGCGACTTAGAATTCAATTTCTATCACTGAAAATCTCATCACACTCATTAAATCCTCTCCGTTTTGATCGAGTCCACTGTCCTGACTCCCATTGCCATATTACATTGACTTCCTAGATATAAGCAGAATCCCCAAATGGAAGAAAAGGTCCCCCTTATAGTCACCCTTATAGAGTTTTTTTTATTAATATAAGCAGTTCAACCCGCCTAATGCACTAGCCTCTCCTCTTCCAGTATTAATATGATATTCATATTCAAATCCCTGGATATACAAAATAAATTAGCCCCTAATGTACAAGATAAAAGTATTGAAGGATATGGAAAGATGAGAAAAAGCAAAGAACAGTCTGTTGAGCTAGTTCTCTCTCTCTCTCTCTCTCTCTCTCTCTCTCTCTCTCTCTCTCTCTCTCTCTCTTGGGGACAAATCATTTTCTTTCACATTTCCCAGAAATACCAAATGAACTTCAATTTCCTCCTTATGTTAACGAAGATTTTTCACCATAATATTACCTGTTTCCAATTATGCATTAAGCCTACATATTGTGAAATTTGATATTTTCTCTAACTTCAATTCCTACTAGGGTTAATCAGTGCAGAATGAAGATGGGAAAAGTCCTTACTGGTGTGGGTGACAAGGTAGGGTCGCTTTTTTCTGTTAAGAATTATAGGAGTTAATAAAAATTTCATACTGGCTTCTTTCCTTTGGCTGGAAAGCACAAAGTCATACTACTACATTATCTACTAGGAAAATCATGTATACTATCCATTTCCTCCCAGTAAGCTCTTGGAGATAGCTTGTGAACCTTGCTTAGTGATCAGAAGTTGTTGATGTGGAAGCATGGTGAAGATGTCATGCTTCTGGTTTGATTGATTAAAGTGCTTAATCATGGAAAGTTCTGCACTCGTAGTTATTACATGAGATTTATTGTAATAATACATGTGAATCCTTATGATTTCATTGGTACTACCTCTCTTCGTTTCATCAAATCCTTAATCCTCCTCCTTTTGTGGACCTTATGCTGCACTTAAATCTCCTCCATGATTTCTCTTTTTCTTTCTAAGATACTTAAATTTTAAAATTGAAATTAATTTGAAATTCTGGTAAAAGAAACCTGTATCACACAAAATGCTTGTTTTATCTGCACTTGATAGATTGCCATATTGGTTATGTTTGGTTGGCAGTGTCCCGTAGCTTGTCTTTGCTCTTCTGTTGTCTATCAATCGCCGTGGCAAGAAGGCTTTACTATAAAGCCAGTGTGCAATGCATAGGCTGAGCAGCCGTGGACCATGGGTGCTAGATGGAGAGACATTATTAGGCCTAAGATGCGAAGATGAATGTTGGTTGTTGTGGAATATATTTGGATGAAGTGTAACAGTAGAACATCCCTGATCATGTTTTCTTGTTTAATTTCTCAGAAATGAGTAGGTAGTTCTCTCTTTAGTTGTTATCAATTGGATATTATCATTGTTTCTCTTAAGTACTACCAATTTAATTGCTATCGTGTATCATGTTATTCATTACTTGTATATTTCTCCCAGAAAAATATGGTATTCATGACTTGTCTTTTGCCATTGGCCACACGTCTCTGCATGCCTTGTTCACATCAAAATAGGACATGGTTTTAAGTTTACATTCTACATTCCTCATAATCCAGGTCATGCGTCTCTGGTCGGCAGAAAGCTGCAAATGTTTGGATGAATATTCCCTTGTCGATAAAGCCCCTTTAATTGATTTTGATTTTGACGAGGGCAAGGTGAGTTCAAGGTATTATACATTTTTATTGTTTATTGGATGGTAAGATTAGCTATATTATAAAACAAAATTTATATATCTTAATTAATTTTTCGTAATTGCGCACTTCGTAATTTTTCCAGCATTGGTCTCAATCAAAATACTCTGCAACCACAGGCACTGCATATTTTCATGAAGCTTTACCTTAATTGGCCCCAAAGCCATAAATTTTATAAGAAAGAGCTCATTTATTTTCTAGGAGTGATACAGGTTTGTCCTGGTTGTAGTTTTTGTTGCAAATTACAAGGACATAAACAAGTGTACACTAGGCTCATTTCTACATTTGCTCATTTGACACCAATTGCAAGATGGAGTATTATCTTTTTTGGCCTCATTAATCAAGTCTGACATAGACATTTTGTATTTGATATTGGAAATATTTTCTACAGGTTGTTGGTTTGGTTGGCACCCGTATATGCATCTGGAATCGGATGGAGACGAGAAATATATTTTCCTCACGTGAGAACTTATTTACAAAGGGACTCTGTATGCGGTGTGTAACCTCTTTTGTTTTCATCTTTCTTTCCCTTCAAAGTTCCATCAGCAATGTGGGAAGAGGCGATTCCAATGTCATTGTAATGTCATTTAATGATTTACTTATATCATCTTTTTGGATAAGTTAATTGACTTACAGTATTTTAATTGTTCTAGTTTGGCTAAGATTTCTATGTCGTCCACATGGAGAAGAATCAAACATTTGTTAACTGAAGAAAGCAGTTTAAAATTTTATTGGGACTTCATTTTGATGAAATGGTGCTAAAGTGAGACTCCCTCAGACCCCTTTGATATTGAGATAAAGGCTTGTGAGAGGACCAGTATGCAAGTTTAAAAATTTAAATTACTTGAATCTCTCTGTTTCCGCTACTGTTGTAGCTCCATGTTTGCAAATCTCTGCTGCTTGTGCTGTCCTTAGAGCTAATGGAATGTGTTTCTTGTCGTTTGCTGATTGTAGTTTCATTCCTCCTTTCCAGTTATGTAGATCCGGAAGCTGTGATTGGATGTGAGGATGGAAAGGTTCGTGTATTTGACCTATACAGCAGGAAGTGTTCCCAAATAATAAAGTATGATTCTGTTTCATACCTACTTTAAATGCTTTGTGCAGTGTGCGCTATATAAAAAGGTTAAAACAATTTTCCCCTGGATCATTCATTGCCTCTCTTTGCACACGTGCACATAGACTATTCTGTTTTGGGTCGCTAATCTATGTTATAATCGCTTTATAGTAAACATGAAATTTATGCTTCTGTCTGGTAATTTATATCCTAAGGAAATCCCTTTGGCAGGATTGCCCCTCTTTTTCCGCTCTCAGAACCTATAAATTAAATAATCAGGAAGGAGAATCAGATAGGAAGCTGTCAAGCTGATGTACCTTCTCTGTAATGTGTAGTGTCTTTTATTAACAAAATCGGAAGCTAGCATAAGCAATCAATTCAGCTCAAGGATCATATCAATATCAGCTAATTATAGTTAAATCAGCTTCACGGATCCTGGATTAAATTTCTTGTATATGGGCGCTTTTGTTTGGCCCAAATTTATGAAAATTTATTTACTTAATTAAAAAAAAAAGGAGTCTGGATTAAGGGAGGAGAAAGGGTGGGGGTGGGGATGGGATGAAGAATGACAACATTTTGCAGAATGGAGGGAAGACATATTCTGAATGCAACTCCTTGTAACCTCTAAATAGACCTGCAGCACTAACGGTATGATGCCAACAAATGGTGATTTCTTCCTCTCTCCCTAACAGAAATTCAGAACTGCTGCCTTTTCTTCACCTTCCTTTAATCCGAAAATTACATTCAAGATGAATGTGTAACTAGTTTAGTTCTATTTCTTGCAGGATGCATGATGGGCCTGTTACTTGCTTAGCTTTTACTGATGACCAATTGCTTGTTAGTGGTTCCTCTCTTGGCACCCTTTCACTATCGGATCTTTCTTCTGATCAGCGAGTTGTTCTGCTTGGATCAACCTTTTCTGCAGGTTTGTGAAATATATTTTGTCAGATCCACAATGCACTGATAACTTGTAGAACGATGCCTCTACACCCTTGCCAGTGGTTTCTCTTGCCTTAATACCCATGAACGCATGCGCAATCTGTTCTCTTTTTCAGTTTTCCTTTTTTCAAGTCTTTTCCCTTTTTCTTTTTTGAGATGAGTAATGTAAAAGCTTTAAGTTCGAGGAGAAAATGTTAACCACCGTATTTACCAAGTATATTGCTTTATTTTTTACTTATGTACAAAAATTATTCCGGTTTAGGCTTTTCAAACTGACTTCTAATCAGCACATTTGCGAGGGCTTTCTAGTATCATTCTCTGATTGCAAGTGAGCAGATGCTTTACACGTTTTTTACATATTATCTTGTTCTTTCTTTTAGAATCTTGATTCTCTTTCTGATCTGAACTCTATTTGTTTTCTTTCTCTGCCTTGTTATCTCTTGCCAACTTTATGTTCTGACTCTAGCTCAATTAGATTATGTTTGGTCTTTTTTTCGGAATATTGCTTTTCTCTTTGTAATCTGATTTCTTATTTGTTTTCTTTCTTCGTTTCTGAATCTCTACTGACAGGGATCAAGACTTTGTGTTTCAACCCTAGCTCCTATATGGTGTTTGCCGGATCAACTGCTGGAAATGTCTCTTGTTGGGACCTCAGGTTGGCTGAAATGACTAAAACTTGAATCAACATTCTTACATGTGTTTTTTTACGCAACCCAGTGCTAGAGTCAGTTTTCGATCCTTAGACAGTAGCTTCGTCAATCCTTTTATATGCTGCTGCAGTTGTTAAGGGTTAATTAGGGATGTCTCGTATTCGTAAAACTTTCAAGTCTGCTTACGTTTGATGAGCATGACAAAAGTTGCTCAATCTCTTCGAATAAGTCTCCCCAGATTGCATCCTTCAGTTTCTAAATATTTCCTCTAGTTTCCGTGGGATTTGAGTTGTTGTAAATACCATTTTAGCGCCGGTACTAAATATCTGAGCCGTGGAAGCAGCCACTGCATTAGGGTAGGCTGTCAACATCACACTCCTTGGGGTGCGGCCCTTCCCCAAACCCTGTGTAAACACGGGATGCTTTATGCACCGGATTTCCCTTTTACAAGATCTCAGAGGTTTCAAATATGGCATTGTCATGGATATTGGGGACAATTGCTAAATAGCTAAACAAGGAAATGGAAAAAAGTACAAAAAAGTGGAGAGACTAGAATGAAAGAAAGAAAATTACTTACTAAATAGAAATTGCTAAATAGCTAAACTAGAAGGAAAAAATAACTTACTAATACTCTTTGACTGACTGCTGTCTAAGATGGAATGGAATAAAATTAATACTGGGCATGTATAACATGTGGTTGTGAGGCCAATTTTAAATGATAATGCTCTCTTGAAAAATTATTGTTGAAAATGGAGGACCAAATTGTTGAAAGGTTCCATCAATCATAATGCATACATTTCAAAGGACAGAACTTGAGCAATCAGCATGATGAAAGATAAAGCAAATTGGCTTGGTTACCTAATGATGTAAGACCACTTGCTGAAGGATTCTTTACAAAAGAAACCAAGGTTGCATGTTTCTTATAATTTGTTCTGAATGCAAAAAGTAGTATGTAGGATAGGTCTAGTAGGGCCAGTTATGCTCTCTTTGAAATGAAAAGTATCTTTTAGAATGGGAGGGTGCCTGGATACAGAATTGTTTCAAGGGTACTTATATTGACTCATAAATTGGCTTCACCGAAAGTACAGAGAAGGAAGTCCAGTTTTGATTAGGCACTAAAGTCAAGGCTGAAGTAGAGAGAGCTTTGGACCTTCTGAAGATAACTCAAAAAATGTGAACCAAATATCAGTGTCAAAATTTGATTCAGTGGGTGGAGTAGATTCATTCTTGACTGAGATTGCAGTGATGCACCAAAACATCTTTCATTGTAAGAGATGGTTGTTTCCTAGTTGAAATTTCTTTCTTTCTTTCTTGATGCATAAACTTGAAAAGAAAAGCTTGTGAAAGGCTAATATGAGATTTCTTCTGTCTTTCTCGTCTTCAAATGTGAACGTGGACTCTTTTCATCATACGTTTAGATGATTGGATTTGCTTAGCAACAGCTTGCTGCTATCTGCTCTGATTCGAGAAATTTGCTTTCCTGTGTAGTTTACATGATATTTCTTGTTTTTGATAATTTCAATCCTGAAAATGTTTTGATACAGGAAGACAAACAGAACTCTATGGGAAACACGAGTGTCTCCTAATGTTGTTTATTCTATGCATCACCTTAGAAACGACACTTCAACATTGGTGGTTGGTGGAATCGACGGTGTGTTAAGAATTGTAGATCAGGTAACTGGTGAAGTAGTTTCAAGATGCATAATGGATGATAGAAGCACTGTGTTACATCGTTCAACAGAGAGATTTGGAACTGTCCAAATTGAGAGCAGGAAACTGAAAAGGCTCTCTGAAGATGATCGAATTGATCTTATGCCAAGAGCTTCCCGGCCACAAATAACATGTTTAGCTGTTGGAATGGAGAAAGTTGTTACTACACATAATGATAAGTATATCAGAGTTTGGAAATTCAGGAAATGAAAAGGATTACACTACGTTGTTATTCTGTAGCACTTCTTTGTAACAGTGTTGTTTCAAGCCACTATAACATTATCCTGCTATTTAGTTTCAATTGTTTGAATAATTTGGTAGTAAGTCATGACATTGATAGTTTTGAAATATCACTAAAATTAGACAACTTCCATTTTTTTTGGGTTTCAAATATCACTAAAATATTTGTTCCTTTTTGTTCAGATCTATTTTTTATTCTTCCACTATGGAAAAACAATGTTCACGCGATACAGTTTACATTTTTAAAAGAACAATTTTTCAACCATGTGTACTCCACAAAAAGTTACAAAACCTTTAAACTAACACCAGGTTCCAGATATTCCTTCAACAAAAAATTATTTGATCGAATTTTGAAAAAAGTGACTAACTTAATAAAAATTGTGACCTTGATCTCCCTGATATTTTATTAGTGTAATTTTTTTAATTCTTCCATATGTGTAACGCCAAGGTTATTTTTACAAAACTTCCTTAAACAGGGATAAATATAAATAGTGGCCTCATGTCATCCTATGCGTGCCCAAAGAAAAAGCCCAAATTAATGATTCCTTAACATTTTCTCACGAGGACGTTTCCTACCGCTTTTCGAAGATTAACCGGAACCCTAACAATCCGTTGAGATTGAGATTATCTCGAAGACTGAAGAATGGTGTGCATACGAAAGGCGACGATAGATGATTTGCTTGCAATGCAAGCATGCAATCTGCTATGCCTACCGGAGAATTACCAGATGAAGTACTATTTCTACCACATACTTTCATGGCCGCAGCTTCTGTACGTTGCTGAAGATTACAATGGTAAGATAGTGGGATATGTATTAGCTAAAATGGAAGAGGAAACCACAGAGTGCCACGGACATATCACCTCCTTAGCTGTACTTAGAACTCACCGTAAACTTGGTATAGCTACTAAGCTCATGACCGCTGCTCAGAATGCCATGGAACAGGTAAATTGTTGTAATTATTACAAAAATTGATGACAAGTGCTTTAGTTCTGGAGATATATTACATTTCGTTAAAGGTAATATTGTTTCTACTAGTGATTAAATCTGGAAAATAGATTCATTTTCTAAAATAATAAATAAGTGATTTGTATCTGGTATTAGATTAGTGAGAGAACGTTTTACTAAGTAAATTAGTTTTGGAAATTAGACAGTTAGTTATGTGAAGATGGATATATGGCTCAGTTGTTAATTTGTAAGTTGGAATTGGCTGATTACGTTTGATGGTGAATGAAGATTTTGCTTAGGTGACATGTTTGGACCTTTTTTATTTTTTCTGTGTGTGCTTTGATCGGATTGTGCTCGAGCTGGGTCAAGGCTGAGTTATAGATATTCAAACACAACGCTTGATGTGTTGTTCAACTATGGATTAATAAAAGTTTTGAGCTCAAGAGCATGCTTGACTAGTTTACTCTTGAGCTTGGTTTGTCCCGTTTTTGAAGTACATTAGGGAGAAATGCAGTTTGAAATAGCATACAACCAAAGAAAATATGATTACTGTGAGATAAATGAGTCTATTAAACCAACAAGAATTTTCCAACAATGCTTCCTATGGTCTTTGGTGCATTACTGCATTTCCTATGGTATTTGATTATGGACAATAAAGAAAGAATCAAAAAAGTGTAGACTAACAGTAATGCATTGTTGGCGAGAAGTCCACATGAATACAAAAGCTTCAGTTTGGTGAAACATGTGGAAAAAGCATTTTAACGAGGCACATATCACTGAAGTTATGTGGATTATTCCAGACATTTTTGTTCCCTTCATCTTCAGTCAATGAGCTTTAGGTGTTTAATGTTGGCGCTCTACAAGTAGTGGGGACAGTATTGTTTTATAAAATCATATTTTTTGGGTGTGTTCTGGTAAAGTATAGCTGTAAAAAGTTTCAATATGACATCTTTTATTGCACCGCTTGCTCGATAGAGTGGTTTTCGTATCCCTTAAAGATTGATTCTATTGTATGGTATTGTGCTGCGCTTCTCATTCACTTACCCATTGATCAATCCCCAGTTGAAATTGAATGCATCACGCGACAGCTAAATCTCTTCTTCGTAGTTTCTTGTAAATTGAGAACATCGTTAAGAAGAAGATATAGATATAACTAAGCTAACTGACTTAAGAGGCCAGCAACAAGGTGCCCCGAATTTGTTTGGAAAGGCAGATATCTTTGCTCTGCTCAGTTAAAAGCGATTCTCTTCACACTTTCAGGTTCACATAGCTCCCACATCAGGGGAATGTGCCATGGTGATCTA
This sequence comes from Nicotiana noctiflora, assembly GCA_032618575.1. Taxonomy (NCBI): domain Eukaryota; kingdom Viridiplantae; phylum Streptophyta; class Magnoliopsida; order Solanales; family Solanaceae; genus Nicotiana; species Nicotiana noctiflora. Next base: position 103,116 of record JASVEL010001845.1, read on the forward strand.
TGTGAATGTTGCGAGAACTAATGCTGTGATTGTCATTGGTTAACCTATTACTATCTTCTTCTTTTTTGATAAGGTAAGCTTAAGGTTACCTAATACCATATCAAAGTTGGCACAGCTTATTCATCCCAAAAAAAAAAAAAAAAAAAATTGGCTGGGCTTCTTGCAGAAACTGTCAACCTGGATTGGTATATGGGATTAAGATGCTTCATGGGTGAAGGTATGGAGGAATTCTCACCCTTTTTCAATTCTTTCGTAGATGGTCTGGTTGTATAGATCATGGCATCTTGGTGTCCCTCTGAGCGCTGAACCCAGCCTGGACACAGAACCTGAAGAGAATAGTAGGTCAGATGTAATTTACATCAGAGACTTACGATGATGTTATGCGTTGAGAACTTAGATGTACTGGACCCAGGAAATGAGGGGCAGAGATAGCAATTTGAGGTGAATTTCTCTCTTATGTTTTATAATAAATCCCTGCCAACTATAACTTCCTGAGTTCCCGTTTCCAGCGATGCCATGGAGTAGGGCGTAAAATTGGTAAAAATGGATACTCATCCTGGGTTCATAGTAAAGGGAATCAGCCAATTTATTGTTTCTTCACAGGATACCTCTGATGTTAAACTGATATATTTTTCCCCCAAAAAATAAAAATAGAGAACCTAAAAGAGAATGAAGATGAGCTCCAAGTAGGGACCAGTGCAAAACTAGACCCAAGGGATAGAAATGACATTGGAAGCACCTGTACCATGTCACGGCTAGAATGAAGAGTTATTTCTTCCTAAATACAGTTTGAGAAGGTGGTTAAATATCAATCTGTTAGGACATGGGGACTGAAAATCACGTTAATTAAAGAAACTGGTAGTGTATGATCAATATGCCCAACCCTTTGCAACTGTTGTTACATTGTGCCATTAGATAACTCCTCTGCACTAAGGAGCACCCTGGACCCACCCTGTTGGGAAGCACAAGTTTTCGGTAGCATGTGACCATAGTCTCAATGTGATTAGGTACATATTATTGGATTTCTAACTTGTTGAGTTATAGTTATTGGAACCTACTCCGCCCCTGTGTTCTTTCTGTCACTTTTATTACTTTTTGATTCTATAATGAGCTGAAAGTTAAAAATAAAACAGATTAATCTTATTTAGCATGCAAATCTTTTTGCCCTCATACAACCATGTTCCCCAGTTGGGATGACACTAACAATTAGGTCTGGTTTTGCTCTTGGTAAAGGTGTTTGGAGCAGAGTATGTATCTCTGCATGTGAGAAAGAGTAACAGGGCTGCATTTAAGCTGTATACAGAGACATTGGGATACAAGATTCATGATATGGAAGCTAAGTACTATGCAGATGGGGAAGATGCTTATGATATGAGGAAGGAATTGAAGGGGAAGAAGCACCACCAGCATCATCACCATCATCATGGTGGTGGCTGTTGCTCTGGTGAGGCGAAGGTCGGAGCAAAGGAGGGAGCAGCAGAAGCAAAAGCAGCGTGATTGTGAATGTGAAATTCTGGATTAACAAATTGTTCCGTGTCAATTTGCTTACAAGAAATACAAGTTACTATTGTATTATGTTTCCGATGTGAAACAACTACACCTTGGAAGGTTGGAACGTCGTACAATTGAAGATTTTGGTTTCTATGATATAGTTTTCACCCTTCATATTTATTATTGAGGAAAACTCAAATTCCAAAAGTTCCAATCTTTGATGACATACGTTGCTACTGTTTTACCTTATTTTTAGTTACCTAGATTAAATAGTAAGTTCGAATTTCCATTTTGTTGCATCCTTGCATTATTAATGATCCTGATCAAGTGAATAGTAAAATATACTGTAGCCATCTATATTTTTTAATGAGGAGCAACTTGTAAGATGATACTCCGTTCTATAATCCACTATGGAAGCTTCTCTTGGAGTATGCACTTCATCTAATTAGGAAATTTCTTTTGGACAGGAAAGTCCATTCAAGGCAAAGGAGACAAGAGTACTAACCATTTTTCTTTGATGTTGAAAAGGCACATCAATTCTGAAGCTCATTTGTCAATGCCTGTAAAAATTTACTTTGGAGAAATTGATTTGCCAATAAATTTGTGTACCTATTAGTTGCTATTCTCGTAATGACTTTTACTCTGATACTCCGTAAACAAGATTAGGGAATATTCCCTGCCAAGGATCTCCACGCTCCCCATTTGATGAAATTCCACTTTTTCATTTGCGACTTCTATTTTAGGTACCAAAATTGGACATGAAGTTCGCCTTCTGATGAGTGAACATCATATACTTGAGATTTTATTAAAAGGTGAAATATTTGTACACAATTGAAAATTTGAGTCTTGTTAAATTTGGAAACTAATACAATTTTTGTGGTATGAAATATCGTTATGACATTTGCGTGGCTATACAATTTTGTTTTTTTAGTAAAATAAAAAATTTAAAGCTAAATTAGTTTTTAATATATATAAATATATCTCTTTTTTTAAAACGAATTATTAATAAATAAAAAAAATAAAAATAAAAAATAGCAGTACCACATCACATGGAATATAAAAGAAACGATTCGTGAAACTAACAAATCGCTAGCATTGTGTTAAATTCATAACTTGAAAAAAAAAAAGTGCTTTAACAGAAACAAAGAAATAACAGAACGCCAAACAGCTTTTGTTACTTTTAGTTTCTCCCTTTCCATGCGTAAGAAACGGTACAAATAACGAAAACAAACAAACGGAACCCATGAAATATACATGTAGCAAATAAACACGGCAAAAAGCGTGAGGATGAGGAAAAAGTTTAGGCCCCACAAGCAACAGTAGTGAACTTATCCATTTAAAGCCAAAACAAAGTACTTTAATATATAACAATATCTATGTGGAAATAACAAATTAAATAGGAAAAGTTTGCATGGTGAATCACGAAACACTACACCCAACTTTTTGGTTAACAAAGCTTTGTCTTCTTTAACAACAATTCATGTCTTTTTTTCTCACTTCTGTCCACTTGAGTTTGAGACAACGGTTTATTGTTGTATATGACACTGCAGTCTTATAGCATATACTTAGGTTGAGGTTGCAATAACATAAAATTTAAGTTCGACTTTATTATTTTTCTATGAATATTAGTACTTACCGTTATACTTATCGAATACATTTTTGTGTGTCTAAAGGAGGAAAAAACTAACGAGATTCAAGTATTAATCATTAAAATTTGTAAAATACTAGCTACCAAGAAATTTTCATGTTCATGGTTGAATCCAATACCTTCAACTACATATAGAGAATTCTTAATTATTTCATCACACTCGCTCATTCATGATAGCAGTTGAAACTTTCACCTAAAAGAAAAGATCCCCTTTTCATTTTGATATCTAGGGCAAGAAAAGGAAAAGGACCTGACACTTGAAACATTATTGAAAAAGATTATTGGAAACTAATAAAGAAATTCATTTCAATTTCTATTAGAAAACAAAAGAGATTCATCCATCTCGTCATTTGTTATATCCATACATATTACATCACATATTTTACACTTTATGGGCTAAGAAAATGCGAAATCCAATCAAAATTTCTCGCACTTCTCAACAATTTTTCATTTCAAAGTTGATTATAGTACCTAA
>JASVEL010001846.1:0-72237 GCA_032618575.1 Nicotiana noctiflora
AAAAAAAAAACATTTAAAAGGCTTCTTGTTCTTGTTCTTCCTCCAATTCTTCCCTGGAAAAAAATGGATCCAAGTGCAACGACGTCAACTCTCCGGCAGCCGTTCACGGCGGACGCGGCAATCGCAAAAAAGAAAAAGAAGAAAACAACAGCAGAGGCCCTCAGCCATGACGTCCTGTGCATCATCTTCTCCTTTCTCGACTTATTCCAGCTCATTCGCTGCTCCGCCGTTTCCACTTCTTGGTACCACCTCAAATTTCCACGCCTTTGACCTATTAACAGCCAATTGAATATAATTTCTTTAGCTATGTAGCGTTTCTTCAGCCAATTACTGACTGTCTTCTTTGTATTGCCCTTGCTTTATCCTGTGAAGGAGAAAAGCCATAAATAAATTAAAATTAAATCAAACAGAATACTTCAAGCAACGGTATAATGATCCTAATGGCCTCCAGGACGCTTCTTTCTCTCAGAGATCATTGAGTGAACAAGCGGAGCAACTAGCTATGGAACGACACGCATTAGCTTTACAAAGAGTTCCAGCTAGTGTTATTCAATGGAAAGGTCATTCAGTTGGGTAAGCATTACAATATCCATTATTCATGATTGTAAGTTGGAACTATGATCAAACTATTTTAATATTCCATGGATTTTGTGCTTTTTTAGGAAAACATAGTTCTCTCTCTCATACACACACTGGCACTGAGACATTACATAGAAACAAAAGAAGACACTTATTAAGTTCGAAAAATAGCTTCTTAATTAAACAAAACGAAAAAGAGCTCACAAAATATAAGCAGCTTTACATATAGGGCTTATAATATTCCTTAACATGAAAATCTTGCTTTAAAAATGTATGCTTTCTAGGGTCGTTGCTTTTGTTATTTTAGAATCATCAGTTTATCATTCACATGATTCAGTATCATATGGCATAAGCGACTTAGAATTCAATTTCTATCACTGAAAATCTCATCACACTCATTAAATCCTCTCCGTTTTGATCGAGTCCACTGTCCTGACTCCCATTGCCATATTACATTGACTTCCTAGATATAAGCAGAATCCCCAAATGGAAGAAAAGGTCCCCCTTATAGTCACCCTTATAGAGTTTTTTTTATTAATATAAGCAGTTCAACCCGCCTAATGCACTAGCCTCTCCTCTTCCAGTATTAATATGATATTCATATTCAAATCCCTGGATATACAAAATAAATTAGCCCCTAATGTACAAGATAAAAGTATTGAAGGATATGGAAAGATGAGAAAAAGCAAAGAACAGTCTGTTGAGCTAGTTCTCTCTCTCTCTCTCTCTCTCTCTCTCTCTCTCTCTCTCTCTCTCTCTCTCTTGGGGACAAATCATTTTCTTTCACATTTCCCAGAAATACCAAATGAACTTCAATTTCCTCCTTATGTTAACGAAGATTTTTCACCATAATATTACCTGTTTCCAATTATGCATTAAGCCTACATATTGTGAAATTTGATATTTTCTCTAACTTCAATTCCTACTAGGGTTAATCAGTGCAGAATGAAGATGGGAAAAGTCCTTACTGGTGTGGGTGACAAGGTAGGGTCGCTTTTTTCTGTTAAGAATTATAGGAGTTAATAAAAATTTCATACTGGCTTCTTTCCTTTGGCTGGAAAGCACAAAGTCATACTACTACATTATCTACTAGGAAAATCATGTATACTATCCATTTCCTCCCAGTAAGCTCTTGGAGATAGCTTGTGAACCTTGCTTAGTGATCAGAAGTTGTTGATGTGGAAGCATGGTGAAGATGTCATGCTTCTGGTTTGATTGATTAAAGTGCTTAATCATGGAAAGTTCTGCACTCGTAGTTATTACATGAGATTTATTGTAATAATACATGTGAATCCTTATGATTTCATTGGTACTACCTCTCTTCGTTTCATCAAATCCTTAATCCTCCTCCTTTTGTGGACCTTATGCTGCACTTAAATCTCCTCCATGATTTCTCTTTTTCTTTCTAAGATACTTAAATTTTAAAATTGAAATTAATTTGAAATTCTGGTAAAAGAAACCTGTATCACACAAAATGCTTGTTTTATCTGCACTTGATAGATTGCCATATTGGTTATGTTTGGTTGGCAGTGTCCCGTAGCTTGTCTTTGCTCTTCTGTTGTCTATCAATCGCCGTGGCAAGAAGGCTTTACTATAAAGCCAGTGTGCAATGCATAGGCTGAGCAGCCGTGGACCATGGGTGCTAGATGGAGAGACATTATTAGGCCTAAGATGCGAAGATGAATGTTGGTTGTTGTGGAATATATTTGGATGAAGTGTAACAGTAGAACATCCCTGATCATGTTTTCTTGTTTAATTTCTCAGAAATGAGTAGGTAGTTCTCTCTTTAGTTGTTATCAATTGGATATTATCATTGTTTCTCTTAAGTACTACCAATTTAATTGCTATCGTGTATCATGTTATTCATTACTTGTATATTTCTCCCAGAAAAATATGGTATTCATGACTTGTCTTTTGCCATTGGCCACACGTCTCTGCATGCCTTGTTCACATCAAAATAGGACATGGTTTTAAGTTTACATTCTACATTCCTCATAATCCAGGTCATGCGTCTCTGGTCGGCAGAAAGCTGCAAATGTTTGGATGAATATTCCCTTGTCGATAAAGCCCCTTTAATTGATTTTGATTTTGACGAGGGCAAGGTGAGTTCAAGGTATTATACATTTTTATTGTTTATTGGATGGTAAGATTAGCTATATTATAAAACAAAATTTATATATCTTAATTAATTTTTCGTAATTGCGCACTTCGTAATTTTTCCAGCATTGGTCTCAATCAAAATACTCTGCAACCACAGGCACTGCATATTTTCATGAAGCTTTACCTTAATTGGCCCCAAAGCCATAAATTTTATAAGAAAGAGCTCATTTATTTTCTAGGAGTGATACAGGTTTGTCCTGGTTGTAGTTTTTGTTGCAAATTACAAGGACATAAACAAGTGTACACTAGGCTCATTTCTACATTTGCTCATTTGACACCAATTGCAAGATGGAGTATTATCTTTTTTGGCCTCATTAATCAAGTCTGACATAGACATTTTGTATTTGATATTGGAAATATTTTCTACAGGTTGTTGGTTTGGTTGGCACCCGTATATGCATCTGGAATCGGATGGAGACGAGAAATATATTTTCCTCACGTGAGAACTTATTTACAAAGGGACTCTGTATGCGGTGTGTAACCTCTTTTGTTTTCATCTTTCTTTCCCTTCAAAGTTCCATCAGCAATGTGGGAAGAGGCGATTCCAATGTCATTGTAATGTCATTTAATGATTTACTTATATCATCTTTTTGGATAAGTTAATTGACTTACAGTATTTTAATTGTTCTAGTTTGGCTAAGATTTCTATGTCGTCCACATGGAGAAGAATCAAACATTTGTTAACTGAAGAAAGCAGTTTAAAATTTTATTGGGACTTCATTTTGATGAAATGGTGCTAAAGTGAGACTCCCTCAGACCCCTTTGATATTGAGATAAAGGCTTGTGAGAGGACCAGTATGCAAGTTTAAAAATTTAAATTACTTGAATCTCTCTGTTTCCGCTACTGTTGTAGCTCCATGTTTGCAAATCTCTGCTGCTTGTGCTGTCCTTAGAGCTAATGGAATGTGTTTCTTGTCGTTTGCTGATTGTAGTTTCATTCCTCCTTTCCAGTTATGTAGATCCGGAAGCTGTGATTGGATGTGAGGATGGAAAGGTTCGTGTATTTGACCTATACAGCAGGAAGTGTTCCCAAATAATAAAGTATGATTCTGTTTCATACCTACTTTAAATGCTTTGTGCAGTGTGCGCTATATAAAAAGGTTAAAACAATTTTCCCCTGGATCATTCATTGCCTCTCTTTGCACACGTGCACATAGACTATTCTGTTTTGGGTCGCTAATCTATGTTATAATCGCTTTATAGTAAACATGAAATTTATGCTTCTGTCTGGTAATTTATATCCTAAGGAAATCCCTTTGGCAGGATTGCCCCTCTTTTTCCGCTCTCAGAACCTATAAATTAAATAATCAGGAAGGAGAATCAGATAGGAAGCTGTCAAGCTGATGTACCTTCTCTGTAATGTGTAGTGTCTTTTATTAACAAAATCGGAAGCTAGCATAAGCAATCAATTCAGCTCAAGGATCATATCAATATCAGCTAATTATAGTTAAATCAGCTTCACGGATCCTGGATTAAATTTCTTGTATATGGGCGCTTTTGTTTGGCCCAAATTTATGAAAATTTATTTACTTAATTAAAAAAAAAAGGAGTCTGGATTAAGGGAGGAGAAAGGGTGGGGGTGGGGATGGGATGAAGAATGACAACATTTTGCAGAATGGAGGGAAGACATATTCTGAATGCAACTCCTTGTAACCTCTAAATAGACCTGCAGCACTAACGGTATGATGCCAACAAATGGTGATTTCTTCCTCTCTCCCTAACAGAAATTCAGAACTGCTGCCTTTTCTTCACCTTCCTTTAATCCGAAAATTACATTCAAGATGAATGTGTAACTAGTTTAGTTCTATTTCTTGCAGGATGCATGATGGGCCTGTTACTTGCTTAGCTTTTACTGATGACCAATTGCTTGTTAGTGGTTCCTCTCTTGGCACCCTTTCACTATCGGATCTTTCTTCTGATCAGCGAGTTGTTCTGCTTGGATCAACCTTTTCTGCAGGTTTGTGAAATATATTTTGTCAGATCCACAATGCACTGATAACTTGTAGAACGATGCCTCTACACCCTTGCCAGTGGTTTCTCTTGCCTTAATACCCATGAACGCATGCGCAATCTGTTCTCTTTTTCAGTTTTCCTTTTTTCAAGTCTTTTCCCTTTTTCTTTTTTGAGATGAGTAATGTAAAAGCTTTAAGTTCGAGGAGAAAATGTTAACCACCGTATTTACCAAGTATATTGCTTTATTTTTTACTTATGTACAAAAATTATTCCGGTTTAGGCTTTTCAAACTGACTTCTAATCAGCACATTTGCGAGGGCTTTCTAGTATCATTCTCTGATTGCAAGTGAGCAGATGCTTTACACGTTTTTTACATATTATCTTGTTCTTTCTTTTAGAATCTTGATTCTCTTTCTGATCTGAACTCTATTTGTTTTCTTTCTCTGCCTTGTTATCTCTTGCCAACTTTATGTTCTGACTCTAGCTCAATTAGATTATGTTTGGTCTTTTTTTCGGAATATTGCTTTTCTCTTTGTAATCTGATTTCTTATTTGTTTTCTTTCTTCGTTTCTGAATCTCTACTGACAGGGATCAAGACTTTGTGTTTCAACCCTAGCTCCTATATGGTGTTTGCCGGATCAACTGCTGGAAATGTCTCTTGTTGGGACCTCAGGTTGGCTGAAATGACTAAAACTTGAATCAACATTCTTACATGTGTTTTTTTACGCAACCCAGTGCTAGAGTCAGTTTTCGATCCTTAGACAGTAGCTTCGTCAATCCTTTTATATGCTGCTGCAGTTGTTAAGGGTTAATTAGGGATGTCTCGTATTCGTAAAACTTTCAAGTCTGCTTACGTTTGATGAGCATGACAAAAGTTGCTCAATCTCTTCGAATAAGTCTCCCCAGATTGCATCCTTCAGTTTCTAAATATTTCCTCTAGTTTCCGTGGGATTTGAGTTGTTGTAAATACCATTTTAGCGCCGGTACTAAATATCTGAGCCGTGGAAGCAGCCACTGCATTAGGGTAGGCTGTCAACATCACACTCCTTGGGGTGCGGCCCTTCCCCAAACCCTGTGTAAACACGGGATGCTTTATGCACCGGATTTCCCTTTTACAAGATCTCAGAGGTTTCAAATATGGCATTGTCATGGATATTGGGGACAATTGCTAAATAGCTAAACAAGGAAATGGAAAAAAGTACAAAAAAGTGGAGAGACTAGAATGAAAGAAAGAAAATTACTTACTAAATAGAAATTGCTAAATAGCTAAACTAGAAGGAAAAAATAACTTACTAATACTCTTTGACTGACTGCTGTCTAAGATGGAATGGAATAAAATTAATACTGGGCATGTATAACATGTGGTTGTGAGGCCAATTTTAAATGATAATGCTCTCTTGAAAAATTATTGTTGAAAATGGAGGACCAAATTGTTGAAAGGTTCCATCAATCATAATGCATACATTTCAAAGGACAGAACTTGAGCAATCAGCATGATGAAAGATAAAGCAAATTGGCTTGGTTACCTAATGATGTAAGACCACTTGCTGAAGGATTCTTTACAAAAGAAACCAAGGTTGCATGTTTCTTATAATTTGTTCTGAATGCAAAAAGTAGTATGTAGGATAGGTCTAGTAGGGCCAGTTATGCTCTCTTTGAAATGAAAAGTATCTTTTAGAATGGGAGGGTGCCTGGATACAGAATTGTTTCAAGGGTACTTATATTGACTCATAAATTGGCTTCACCGAAAGTACAGAGAAGGAAGTCCAGTTTTGATTAGGCACTAAAGTCAAGGCTGAAGTAGAGAGAGCTTTGGACCTTCTGAAGATAACTCAAAAAATGTGAACCAAATATCAGTGTCAAAATTTGATTCAGTGGGTGGAGTAGATTCATTCTTGACTGAGATTGCAGTGATGCACCAAAACATCTTTCATTGTAAGAGATGGTTGTTTCCTAGTTGAAATTTCTTTCTTTCTTTCTTGATGCATAAACTTGAAAAGAAAAGCTTGTGAAAGGCTAATATGAGATTTCTTCTGTCTTTCTCGTCTTCAAATGTGAACGTGGACTCTTTTCATCATACGTTTAGATGATTGGATTTGCTTAGCAACAGCTTGCTGCTATCTGCTCTGATTCGAGAAATTTGCTTTCCTGTGTAGTTTACATGATATTTCTTGTTTTTGATAATTTCAATCCTGAAAATGTTTTGATACAGGAAGACAAACAGAACTCTATGGGAAACACGAGTGTCTCCTAATGTTGTTTATTCTATGCATCACCTTAGAAACGACACTTCAACATTGGTGGTTGGTGGAATCGACGGTGTGTTAAGAATTGTAGATCAGGTAACTGGTGAAGTAGTTTCAAGATGCATAATGGATGATAGAAGCACTGTGTTACATCGTTCAACAGAGAGATTTGGAACTGTCCAAATTGAGAGCAGGAAACTGAAAAGGCTCTCTGAAGATGATCGAATTGATCTTATGCCAAGAGCTTCCCGGCCACAAATAACATGTTTAGCTGTTGGAATGGAGAAAGTTGTTACTACACATAATGATAAGTATATCAGAGTTTGGAAATTCAGGAAATGAAAAGGATTACACTACGTTGTTATTCTGTAGCACTTCTTTGTAACAGTGTTGTTTCAAGCCACTATAACATTATCCTGCTATTTAGTTTCAATTGTTTGAATAATTTGGTAGTAAGTCATGACATTGATAGTTTTGAAATATCACTAAAATTAGACAACTTCCATTTTTTTTGGGTTTCAAATATCACTAAAATATTTGTTCCTTTTTGTTCAGATCTATTTTTTATTCTTCCACTATGGAAAAACAATGTTCACGCGATACAGTTTACATTTTTAAAAGAACAATTTTTCAACCATGTGTACTCCACAAAAAGTTACAAAACCTTTAAACTAACACCAGGTTCCAGATATTCCTTCAACAAAAAATTATTTGATCGAATTTTGAAAAAAGTGACTAACTTAATAAAAATTGTGACCTTGATCTCCCTGATATTTTATTAGTGTAATTTTTTTAATTCTTCCATATGTGTAACGCCAAGGTTATTTTTACAAAACTTCCTTAAACAGGGATAAATATAAATAGTGGCCTCATGTCATCCTATGCGTGCCCAAAGAAAAAGCCCAAATTAATGATTCCTTAACATTTTCTCACGAGGACGTTTCCTACCGCTTTTCGAAGATTAACCGGAACCCTAACAATCCGTTGAGATTGAGATTATCTCGAAGACTGAAGAATGGTGTGCATACGAAAGGCGACGATAGATGATTTGCTTGCAATGCAAGCATGCAATCTGCTATGCCTACCGGAGAATTACCAGATGAAGTACTATTTCTACCACATACTTTCATGGCCGCAGCTTCTGTACGTTGCTGAAGATTACAATGGTAAGATAGTGGGATATGTATTAGCTAAAATGGAAGAGGAAACCACAGAGTGCCACGGACATATCACCTCCTTAGCTGTACTTAGAACTCACCGTAAACTTGGTATAGCTACTAAGCTCATGACCGCTGCTCAGAATGCCATGGAACAGGTAAATTGTTGTAATTATTACAAAAATTGATGACAAGTGCTTTAGTTCTGGAGATATATTACATTTCGTTAAAGGTAATATTGTTTCTACTAGTGATTAAATCTGGAAAATAGATTCATTTTCTAAAATAATAAATAAGTGATTTGTATCTGGTATTAGATTAGTGAGAGAACGTTTTACTAAGTAAATTAGTTTTGGAAATTAGACAGTTAGTTATGTGAAGATGGATATATGGCTCAGTTGTTAATTTGTAAGTTGGAATTGGCTGATTACGTTTGATGGTGAATGAAGATTTTGCTTAGGTGACATGTTTGGACCTTTTTTATTTTTTCTGTGTGTGCTTTGATCGGATTGTGCTCGAGCTGGGTCAAGGCTGAGTTATAGATATTCAAACACAACGCTTGATGTGTTGTTCAACTATGGATTAATAAAAGTTTTGAGCTCAAGAGCATGCTTGACTAGTTTACTCTTGAGCTTGGTTTGTCCCGTTTTTGAAGTACATTAGGGAGAAATGCAGTTTGAAATAGCATACAACCAAAGAAAATATGATTACTGTGAGATAAATGAGTCTATTAAACCAACAAGAATTTTCCAACAATGCTTCCTATGGTCTTTGGTGCATTACTGCATTTCCTATGGTATTTGATTATGGACAATAAAGAAAGAATCAAAAAAGTGTAGACTAACAGTAATGCATTGTTGGCGAGAAGTCCACATGAATACAAAAGCTTCAGTTTAGTGAAACATGTGGAAAAAGCATTTTAACGAGGCACATATCACTGAAGTTATGTGGATTATTCCAGACATTTTTGTTCCCTTCATCTTCAGTCAATGAGCTTTAGGTGTTTAATGTTGGCGCTCTACAAGTAGTGGGGACAGTATTGTTTTATAAAATCATATTTTTTGGGTGTGTTCTGGTAAAGTATAGCTGTAAAAAGTTTCAATATGACATCTTTTATTGCACCGCTTGCTCGATAGAGTGGTTTTCGTATCCCTTAAAGATTGATTCTATTGTATGGTATTGTGCTGCGCTTCTCATTCACTTACCCATTGATCAATCCCCAGTTGAAATTGAATGCATCACGCGACAGCTAAATCTCTTCTTCGTAGTTTCTTGTAAATTGAGAACATCGTTAAGAAGAAGATATAGATATAACTAAGCTAACTGACTTAAGAGGCCAGCAACAAGGTGCCCCGAATTTGTTTGGAAAGGCAGATATCTTTGCTCTGCTCAGTTAAAAGCGATTCTCTTCACACTTTCAGGTTCACATAGCTCCCACATCAGGGGAATGTGCCATGGTGATCTATGTGAATGTTGCGAGAACTAATGCTGTGATTGTCATTGGTTAACCTATTACTATCTTCTTCTTTTTTGATAAGGTAAGCTTAAGGTTACCTAATACCATATCAAAGTTGGCACAGCTTATTCATCCCAAAAAAAAAAAAAAAAAAAAAAATTGGCTGGGCTTCTTGCAGAAACTGTCAACCTGGATTGGTATATGGGATTAAGATGCTTCATGGGTGAAGGTATGGAGGAATTCTCACCCTTTTTCAATTCTTTCGTAGATGGTCTGGTTGTATAGATCATGGCATCTTGGTGTCCCTCTGAGCGCTGAACCCAGCCTGGACACAGAACCTGAAGAGAATAGTAGGTCAGATGTAATTTACATCAGAGACTTACGATGATGTTATGCGTTGAGAACTTAGATGTACTGGACCCAGGAAATGAGGGGCAGAGATAGCAATTTGAGGTGAATTTCTCTCTTATGTTTTATAATAAATCCCTGCCAACTATAACTTCCTGAGTTCCCGTTTCCAGCGATGCCATGGAGTAGGGCGTAAAATTGGTAAAAATGGATACTCATCCTGGGTTCATAGTAAAGGGAATCAGCCAATTTATTGTTTCTTCACAGGATACCTCTGATGTTAAACTGATATATTTTTCCCCCAAAAAATAAAAATAGAGAACCTAAAAGAGAATGAAGATGAGCTCCAAGTAGGGACCAGTGCAAAACTAGACCCAAGGGATAGAAATGACATTGGAAGCACCTGTACCATGTCACGGCTAGAATGAAGAGTTATTTCTTCCTAAATACAGTTTGAGAAGGTGGTTAAATATCAATCTGTTAGGACATGGGGACTGAAAATCACGTTAATTAAAGAAACTGGTAGTGTATGATCAATATGCCCAACCCTTTGCAACTGTTGTTACATTGTGCCATTAGATAACTCCTCTGCACTAAGGAGCACCCTGGACCCACCCTGTTGGGAAGCACAAGTTTTCGGTAGCATGTGACCATAGTCTCAATGTGATTAGGTACATATTATTGGATTTCTAACTTGTTGAGTTATAGTTATTGGAACCTACTCCGCCCCTGTGTTCTTTCTGTCACTTTTATTACTTTTTGATTCTATAATGAGCTGAAAGTTAAAAATAAAACAGATTAATCTTATTTAGCATGCAAATCTTTTTGCCCTCATACAACCATGTTCCCCAGTTGGGATGACACTAACAATTAGGTCTGGTTTTGCTCTTGGTAAAGGTGTTTGGAGCAGAGTATGTATCTCTGCATGTGAGAAAGAGTAACAGGGCTGCATTTAAGCTGTATACAGAGACATTGGGATACAAGATTCATGATATGGAAGCTAAGTACTATGCAGATGGGGAAGATGCTTATGATATGAGGAAGGAATTGAAGGGGAAGAAGCACCACCAGCATCATCACCATCATCATGGTGGTGGCTGTTGCTCTGGTGAGGCGAAGGTCGGAGCAAAGGAGGGAGCAGCAGAAGCAAAAGCAGCGTGATTGTGAATGTGAAATTCTGGATTAACAAATTGTTCCGTGTCAATTTGCTTACAAGAAATACAAGTTACTATTGTATTATGTTTCCGATGTGAAACAACTACACCTTGGAAGGTTGGAACGTCGTACAATTGAAGATTTTGGTTTCTATGATATAGTTTTCACCCTTCATATTTATTATTGAGGAAAACTCAAATTCCAAAAGTTCCAATCTTTGATGACATACGTTGCTACTGTTTTACCTTATTTTTAGTTACCTAGATTAAATAGTAAGTTCGAATTTCCATTTTGTTGCATCCTTGCATTATTAATGATCCTGATCAAGTGAATAGTAAAATATACTGTAGCCATCTATATTTTTTAATGAGGAGCAACTTGTAAGATGATACTCCGTTCTATAATCCACTATGGAAGCTTCTCTTGGAGTATGCACTTCATCTAATTAGGAAATTTCTTTTGGACAGGAAAGTCCATTCAAGGCAAAGGAGACAAGAGTACTAACCATTTTTCTTTGATGTTGAAAAGGCACATCAATTCTGAAGCTCATTTGTCAATGCCTGTAAAAATTTACTTTGGAGAAATTGATTTGCCAATAAATTTGTGTACCTATTAGTTGCTATTCTCGTAATGACTTTTACTCTGATACTCCGTAAACAAGATTAGGGAATATTCCCTGCCAAGGATCTCCACGCTCCCCATTTGATGAAATTCCACTTTTTCATTTGCGACTTCTATTTTAGGTACCAAAATTGGACATGAAGTTCGCCTTCTGATGAGTGAACATCATATACTTGAGATTTTATTAAAAGGTGAAATATTTGTACACAATTGAAAATTTGAGTCTTGTTAAATTTGGAAACTAATACAATTTTTGTGGTATGAAATATCGTTATGACATTTGCGTGGCTATACAATTTTGTTTTTTTAGTAAAATAAAAAATTTAAAGCTAAATTAGTTTTTAATATATATAAATATATCTCTTTTTTTAAAACGAATTATTAATAAATAAAAAAAATAAAAATAAAAAATAGCAGTACCACATCACATGGAATATAAAAGAAACGATTCGTGAAACTAACAAATCGCTAGCATTGTGTTAAATTCATAACTTGAAAAAAAAAAAGTGCTTTAACAGAAACAAAGAAATAACAGAACGCCAAACAGCTTTTGTTACTTTTAGTTTCTCCCTTTCCATGCGTAAGAAACGGTACAAATAACGAAAACAAACAAACGGAACCCATGAAATATACATGTAGCAAATAAACACGGCAAAAAGCGTGAGGATGAGGAAAAAGTTTAGGCCCCACAAGCAACAGTAGTGAACTTATCCATTTAAAGCCAAAACAAAGTACTTTAATATATAACAATATCTATGTGGAAATAACAAATTAAATAGGAAAAGTTTGCATGGTGAATCACGAAACACTACACCCAACTTTTTGGTTAACAAAGCTTTGTCTTCTTTAACAACAATTCATGTCTTTTTTTCTCACTTCTGTCCACTTGAGTTTGAGACAACGGTTTATTGTTGTATATGACACTGCAGTCTTATAGCATATACTTAGGTTGAGGTTGCAATAACATAAAATTTAAGTTCGACTTTATTATTTTTCTATGAATATTAGTACTTACCGTTATACTTATCGAATACATTTTTGTGTGTCTAAAGGAGGAAAAAACTAACGAGATTCAAGTATTAATCATTAAAATTTGTAAAATACTAGCTACCAAGAAATTTTCATGTTCATGGTTGAATCCAATACCTTCAACTACATATAGAGAATTCTTAATTATTTCATCACACTCGCTCATTCATGATAGCAGTTGAAACTTTCACCTAAAAGAAAAGATCCCCTTTTCATTTTGATATCTAGGGCAAGAAAAGGAAAAGGACCTGACACTTGAAACATTATTGAAAAAGATTATTGGAAACTAATAAAGAAATTCATTTCAATTTCTATTAGAAAACAAAAGAGATTCATCCATCTCGTCATTTGTTATATCCATACATATTACATCACATATTTTACACTTTATGGGCTAAGAAAATGCGAAATCCAATCAAAATTTCTCGCACTTCTCAACAATTTTTCATTTCAAAGTTGATTATAGTACCTAATAAGTGACTAATTTATTTTTTTATTTTGGTCCAAAATAAGTAATCAATTATATTAGCAAAAAAAAAAATTCAGGTATATTGACTTGTGTGTATGGTCAGAATTAAAATTCAAGAAGTTTGGAGTCAAATCTAAATGGAAATTCTCCTTTTGAAAGCTTAAAGTTGAAGAAATGAACTAGGATTGGAATTTTGAGTAAATGACCTTGGAATTGGGATCTGAAAGTTCCAGCATGCTCGTATGATGATTTTGAACTTGGGCGTATGTCCAGATTTGGTTTTTGATAACCCGTGAGCATTTCGGCGTATATGGTGGAAGTTAGTATTTTAGAATAATTTCATAAATTTGGGTTGGAAGGCATTTTAGAGTTATAGATGTCCATTTGGGATTCCGAGTCTGGAAATAGATCCGTACGGTGATTTTGGAGTTGGGAACGCGATCGGAAGTGAATTCGGATGTCCGAAGGTCATTTTGAAGTGATTTGGCTAAATATAGGAATTTGAAGGTTTTTGAGAAAATTCGACCGGAAGTGAAAATTTTGATATCGGGGTCGGAATGCGATTCCGAAAGTTGGTGCAAGTCCGTAATGTCGAATTTGACTTGTGTGCAAACTTTGAGTCAATTCGGATCGATTTTGGTAGGAAATGGGACAATTAATCTCTTAAAGGAAAGCTTAAGTTGGAAACGTCAACCCAACATTGACTTATGAGTTAGAGGGCTCGGAACTGAATTCTGATGATTCAATTAGTTTCGGGGGATGATTTAAGACTTAGGAGCGCAATCGGAAGTAATTTTGGAGGTCCGGTGAAGAAGTTAGCCTATTTTGGCGAAGTTGGAATTTTGGCGGAATCCGATCGATAGGTGATATTTTGATCCGAGAGTCGGAATGGAATTCCGACAGTTGCAGTAGCTTCCTTAGGTGATTTTGGATATGTTTGCAAATTTTCAGGTCATTCGGACATCGTTTGGTCGGGTTTTTGATCGAATGTGAATTTTGAAAGTTTAAGTTTAAGTTTGAATCGAATTCTAGGATTTTGGTGATTTTTGATGTTTAAGGCAGCATTTTTATGATCCGAGCAAGTTTGAATGAAGTATTAGGTTGAGTTTGAGTTTTTGGTTGTGGTCTTGGGGGTCTCGGATGTGTTTCGGATGCCCAACCGGTCATTTTTGGAAGATTTTTGCCGTTTTGAGCATAAATGTAATGATCCAAAGGTCTAATTTTAGTTCTAGAGATCCAAATTTGATTTCGAGACTTCGAGAATTTAAATCATGAATTATAGGACTGATCTGGAAATTTTGGTTTAATTTCATCGAGTTGCGATTGGGTTTTTGACGCGAAATGTGAGTTAATTGTTTAACGAGCGAAATTGATGTTAGACTGAGCAAATGAGATCCAAATTCAGTTTTGTTTGAACTACTGGATCCGTATCGAAATTACGGATCCACATGAAAAAGAATCGTCGAATTTCGAGTTCGTATGATGGAGTTAGGACCATTTTGGTGCAAAATGGTTGTGCTGCAATTTTTTTGAAAAAGCTGCTGCATTTTATGAATAGTGAACAGTAACCGCGCGTGAACAGTAACCGCGCGGGTGAATAGTGAATAGTGTCCCACGCGCATGAACAGTGTCCGCGCGTGAACAGTACGGACGAAAATTCTGGGCAGTATATCCGCGATTTTGGGTCATTTTCCTCCATTTTTTTTGAGCAACTTGAGAGCTTTTGGACAGAAATTGATGGGGAATCGCTGGGATATCATCGGGGGTAAGTTTTTTGTCCTTAATTCGTTAGTTTATCGTGAAATCCGTGATTATTTCACTGTTAATGGAGGATTAATGGAGGGTTTTAGCCTTAGGCCTAAATTATAGAAAATCATTGATTTGAATGGGCAAACGGAGTCCGATTTTGATAAATTTTATATGCACGGACTCGTGTTGAGATAAGGAACCCGAATATATAACTTTCGTAATTTTTCGAGAAGTGTACCGAAAGTCGAGTTTTGGCAACTTGTGGGTTTTGGTGTATTTTGAATTGTTTCGATTGGGTAATGCCCAATTGGCCTATTTTGATGTAATTCTATTGATTTTTATCAGATACTACACATGTGGAGGTCGATATTCGTAGCAAGAGAGTTGTCTCTTAGTGATTTTGTACCGGAGTCGAGGTAAGTGGCTTGTCTAACCTCGTGTGGGGGAACTTTCACCCCTAGGATATTATGTGATAATTTAAATGCCTTGTACGCGAGGTGACGAGCGTGTACATGCGCTGGTTGTTGTAACACACACTTTACTTGAATCGTCAAATTCGTGATATTCCCTGTCCTTAGTTGATTAATTTATGATATTTACCTGGCATTCGTTAGGGAAGCATGATTAGATAGGATTTATCCGTCTAATTGCCAAATTGTCTTACTTGAACTTCTTGATAATTGTTGGCACTAGTTTTCGGTGAAGTTGTAGTTAAGCATATTATGTTTTCTCTGTGCGTTTTCTTTATTTGTTGTGTTGGTGGACTGCGGGTTCAATTCCCGGAGATCCAAGGGTTGCGGGTTCGATTCCCGGAGACCCGGAGTTTATTGATATATTATTGAGATATGGACTGCGGGTTCGATTCCCGGAGATCCTGAGTTATTGGTAGGGACTGCGGGTTCGATTCCCGGAGATCCTGAGTTATTAGTAGGGACTGCGGGTTCGATTCCCGGAGATCCTGAGTTATTGGTAGGGACTGCGGGTTCGATTCCCGGAGATCCTGAGTTATTGGTAGGGACTGCGGGTTTGATTCTCGGAGATCCCGAGTTATTGGTAGGGACTGCGGGTTCGATTCCCGGAGATCCCGAGTTATTGGTAGGGACTGCGGGTTCGATTCCCGGAGATCCCGAGTTATTGATATATTATTGAGATATGGGCTGCGGGTTCGATTCCCGGAGACCCAGGGGTACTGTTGATGGGACTGTGGGTTCAATTCCCACAAGTCCTGGACTTGTTAATTGAGATTGTTACTTGTTGTTAGCTTAATTGTAAACGGTTGTAGTAATCACTTTATTGTTGTTATTTCGGAATTATTATCATTTAAACTGCTTATTATTGTTATTATCATTTTTGTAATTGTTTTTTCTCAGTAGGGCCCTGACCTTCCTCGTCACTACTCCATCGAGGTTAGGCTTGGCACTTACCGAGTACCGCCGTGGTGTACTCATGCTACTCTTCTGCACACTTTTGTTGTGCAGATCCAGGTACATCAGGATAGGCCCGTACTAGGTGATTCAGCAATACATTTGGAGACCTCGAGGTATGATCTGCTACGTCCGCGGATCCGGAGGCCCTCCTTCTATTCTGATAGTATTAGTAGATGTTTTCCTTCATTTCGTTGTTAGATACTCTTTACACATAGAGCCACAGTTGTATACTCTCTTTTAGTCTGTGTTGCCCGTGGGATTCCGGGTCTTGGTGGTGTTTTATACAGTGTGTTTGACGGGTGTATGTGCCAAGCGGCACATATTACATTTCCTTTTTATATTATTTTTCCTCTATTTATTATTTAATGTTCATAAACTTGTATATTTCGCAACGTGTTAGGCTTACCTAGTCGTGGGGACTGGGTGCCGTATCCCACCTGTCACACCTCTTTTTTACGCACCCGCAAGGATGCAAAGAGTTTTTCCAATTAAAGGACAATCGAGACGGGATTTATTTAATTATTTCAGAGTCGCCACTTGGGAGATTTATGGTGTCCCAAGTCACCGGTTAAATCCCGAATCGAGGAAGAGAATGACTCTGTTTAACAGTCCGCGAACCAGAAATCCGGATAAGGAATTCTGTTAACCCGGGAGAAGGTATTAGGCATTCCCGAATTCCGTGGTTCTAGCACGGTCGCTTAACTGTCATATTCGGCTTATTTATCTGATTTTTACAGTTATATACTTAATGCAAATTAATATCCCTTTACCGCTTTTATTATTATTATTATTTACGAAAGAGAATGTTGCCTAAAAATATGTTTCGAATCACGTCACATGAAATGCACCCGGATCCTCGACACATTCTTATTCAACATTTTGGGATTTGGATTTGGGCCGCATGAAATGCACGCCCGTATTTAAGAAGGTAAAATTATTAAAATGCGCGCCTAGAGCGATTACTTATTTACATTTTTGAGAAGGCCAGGAAATTCGCTAAGAAACGGCACATCTCGACATCTAAATATTTTGCATATGCATTTATGAGGGCCCCGCGATTTGTACAATTTTGTTAGGCGAGGCATAACTCTAATTCTAATTTAAAAGCAAACTACATTCCGCTATATTTATTTGAGAGTTAATTCAAGATTATTTAAAACATGTTGCGAGCCACACTACATGAAATGCACTTGTGGTTCACGACACGCTTTATTTAACCTTGTTCAAAATTGGAGTCGGGTCACATGAAATGCACCCCCGATTCCTTTAATCTAATTACATCGTTCAGTTAAAGAATAATGAACCAGTTTCCATAATGTGACAACATCGTGCTCAACTATAACCAATTCGAGTAAACATACGAGTAGCTAACTAAGTGAGCAAATTCAAGACTATGGTGAACAATTACATAAACAATGAAAGCATAACTAGTTGGCGAGCATATGAAGGATTAGTCATTTTCATTAGCTAACTTCGACATTGCATGTTCAACAAAATCATATATTTACAAAAATAGTCTGAACCATACGAAAGTAAATCAAATACGAAACGATCCAAAATATTAGCGAGAAGAACAATATCGGAAAAGAACAACACCTTTATTTCTGCATATTTTTCGACGTACACAACGAGAAAACGAACCTTTTATGACGATCTCAAACCTCGACCTCTCCGGACAGAACTCGAACCAAACTGGAACCAAGGACAGCGACTAACCAACGACGTACCGGACCTCGACGAATGACGACGAACTCAACGGAAATGTTTACTGCTTCTCTTCTCTTTTTTTTCGTTACTGCCCGTTCTCCCTTCCTTTTCTTTTTCCGTTTTCCCGTTTTCCCCTCCTGCCCGTTTTCCTTCTTTTTCTTTGTTATCTTTTCAAATGTCTCCTACTGCCCGATTTTTTGCTTCTCTCTCTTTTTGCTTCAATTGTTTTGCCCGTTTTCTTTCTCTTTTTAAGAAGACAATGTCTTCTTTCTTTTGTTCTTTTTGCTTTCAATTGTTTTGCCCGTTCTCTGCCTCTCTCTCTTTTTGCTTTCAATTTTTCTTTTTTCAAATGTCTTTCCTCCTCACTGCCGTGCCTTTCGTTTTTTTCTTTCTTTGCTCACCCTTTTCGTTTTTCTTTTGCCGTCCAGAGACTTCCCTCCCTTTTTGCCTTCTTTCTCCTCTTCTTAAAGAAGAAGAGATGTAGTATATATTTTTTACTTTTTTTATTTTTATTATTATTTATTATTATTTTTTTTTTTTTAAAAATGAGACCCATCCCTCACATGAGCCCCATCCCCTTTATCTCCCTTTTTAAATTCAAGACCCATGTCTCTTTTGTCTTTTTTTCCTTGTCCTTTTCTTATTATTCCCCATCCCCATTATGTGTTGTCCCCCTGCAGTGTAGTGGACTCGGTTTGTTACGGGCTAGGTCCGAAAATTATAAAACCGGGTAGTCTGAACCCGAATATTATTCTTTGCCCGGAACCGAGAATGGTGTTATTTAATTAATCCTAGGTAATCAAAATAACTATAATACTTATAATAAAAATAAAACTATTTTTTATATTTTTCAAGTTTAAAATAACTACAAAATATTTGTGAAACTATTTTTTTATTATTTTCGTTTTTTTATAAAAAGATAAAAATATAAAGTACTATTTTTTGTATTTTTCAAGTTTAAAATGACTACAAAATATTTGTGAAACTATTTTTTATTATTTTCGTTTTTATAAAAAGATAAAAATATAAAGTACTATTTTTGTATTTTTCAAGTTTAAAATGACTACGAAACATTAATAAAACCATATTTTTGTTATTTTTCATTTTTGAGGTAAAAATAAAGTAAAAGAGTCAAATTTAGCTAAAATAGCTATATTAAAACTAAACTAAATATTTTACGCTAAAAATATAGAAAATCTCGGGGAGGGTCAAAAATCACGTGTTTACAGCTGCCCCTCTTTGACTGAAAACACAAAGAGTTTTCAGACAAAGAACGACTAGACAAGTGTTTTTGACCCGACCCTTATCCGGAGGGACTAAACTAAAAGAAGAGGAATGTGACCGAGCCCTTGTATCTGAGCTGCCTACATATCCTTGGCTATAAAGGAATCAGGCCACGTGTAGTTCGAAAGTGAGTGAGGAAGGGGTATACCGAGGTGGAGAGCCAGTCGAGGTGCCGTTCCGTCGAGGTTCCGTTCCATCGAAGTTCCGGTCCGTCGAAGTTCCGGTCCGTGGTCCTGCTATTACATCAAAAATCAAAACATGAGAAAGACTAACTAAGCCTATCGGCTACTAGTTACAAGATTCCTATCTATAAGTCTTCTGAAGCTTGATCTTGAGTATTGGTTGGTGCTTCATGCGGACTCTAAATTTGAACCTTGATACTTGCTAGTTGCAGGTGCTGCTTTTCGGATCAAGACCAGGTATGTTGTGCTTGTGACCTCGGCCATGTCTTGAGCACACCACATCTTTCATCAACTTCTGCACTTAGATTAACTCCTTGCCTTTTTCATTATGACTAACTTCTGTTAATCATCTCGGACTCTGTTGACTCGCATTCTGGTTGCAAGCTTCTTTTGTTGCTATCTTGCATTGCACTCCGAAGTGAATTCCCTTACTTGTGATCTTCGAGCTATTCTCCTTCGAAGTCCGAATCTATCTTTTCTGATCCTTGTTGCCTTCCTTCTGATTCATGCTGGGGATTTCCGTTACACTCCGCCGCTTTCCTTAAACAACTTCAACAATAAATCACCACTCCATTCTTCAGAGGCGGGCTCCCCGACTTCAACTATTACTTCAAAATAAAATCGCCACTCCATTCTCCAAGCGGGCTCCCCGACTTCAACTACTACTTCAAAATAAAATCGCCACTCCATTCTTCGGGCGGGCTCCGACTTCAACAACATCTTTTGAAAATAAATCGCCATTCCTCTCTTCGGGCGGGCTCCTGACTTCAACAACATCTTTTGAAAATAAATTGCCATTCCTCTCTTCAGGCGGGCTCCCGACTTCAACAACATCTTTTGAAAATAAATCGCCATTCCTCTCTTCAGGCGGGCTCCCGACTTCAACAACATCTTTTGAAAATAAACGCCATTCCTCTCTTCAGGCGGGCTCCCGACTTCAACAACATCTCTTGAAAAATAAATCGCCATTCCTCTCTTCAGGCGGGCTCCCGACTTCAACAACATCTTTTGAAAATAAACGCCATTCCTCTCTTCGGGCGGGCTCCTCTGACTTCAACAACATCTTTTGAAAATAAATCGCCATTCCTCTCTTCGGGCGGGCTCCCGACTTCAACAACATCTTTTGAAAATAAATCGCCATTCCTCTCTTCGGGCGGGCTCCCGACTTCAACAACATCTTTTGAAAATAAATTGCCATTCCTCTCTTCGGGCGGGCTCTCGACTTCAACAACATCTTTTGAAAATAAATCGCCATTCCTCTCTTCAGAGCGGGCTCCGACTTCAACAACATCTTTTGAAAATAAACCGCCATTCCTTTCTTCAGAGGCGGGCTCCGACTTCAACAACATCTTTTGAAAATAAATCGCCATTCCTCTCTTCAGGCGGGCTCCGACTTCAACAACATCTTTTGAAAATAAATTGCCATTCCTCTCTTCAAGCGGGCTCCTGACTTCAACATCAACTTAGAAAATAAAACGCCATTCCTCTCTTCAGGCGGGCTCCTGACTTCAACAACATCTTTTGAAAATAAATTGCCATTCCTCTCTTCGGGCGGGCTCCCGACTTCAATCATCAACTCCGAAAATTAAACGCCATTCCTCTCTTCGGGCGGGCTCCCGACTTCAACAACATCTTTTGAAAAATAAATCGCCATTCCTCTCTTCAAGCGGGCTCCCGACTTCAACAACATCTTTTGAAAATAAATTGCCATTCCTCTCTTCAGGCGGGCTCCCGACTTCAACAACATCTTTTGAAAATAAATTGCCATTCCTCTCTTCTTGTACCATTTTATTCTTGCTGCATCGACTCTTGAGCCATCATTTCTCCTAAATTACCTTGTTTCGGAACTGCTTTCCTCCTGGGTCGTGTTGCTTTCCCTCCTGACTGCTGGGGATGTCTTTGGAACTAATTACTTACCTGCTGGGGTAATGCTGCTGGGGAAAATCTTCTTTATTTCCTCCTTTTCTACTTCCTTCGGAACCTTTATTCTCTCTCGAGATCGCTGGGGATTGAAGTGTCATCAGCTGGGGATTACCCTGTCGGGGATCCCCTTTCCTTCTTCCTCTTTCCAAACCTCCTTCGGGGCTCGCGCTTCGCTCCCTTGAAAAACTTGTAGGATATAATGCTGCCGGTGAAATCTCGAAATCAATGTTTCATTTTCCGAGGACTGCTGAGGGTGATACCGGCTTCTTGCCTTTCTGAACGCAAGCTTCCTCGTCTTGTCCTGTCTGTTGGGGGTATAATTTCATCTATCACGGCTTGTTGTTTTCTTTCTTTCAAATCTGCTGGGATAACCGGGTTCAAAGATCATTTCCTCGCGTTATCCAGCTTCTTTCCCTAACCAAGTATTTGGTTTCGAGAAAATTTTCGCAACAGGAGAAAATTTTCTGCCCCAGTTTGAGAATCTTCTTCGTGGCATGCTTTGCTGCTGACAACCCCTTTTTCCCCTGTTTCAAATCAAAGAAAAATTGGTTAGTTTTAAAATGTGGTGGCTGGTTGTGGTGCTCCTGCTGGGGATTGTTCTCCTCCTCTTTCCCTGCTCTGTGTTTCATTATCAGAACTTGCTGGGGATGTTATTATTTGATGATACTCATGTTGGGGATGGGTTTTTCCATTTATCCTTTCCCCGTTCTGTGTTTCTCAACTTGCTGGGGGTTATTTTGTTAAAGATGAGATTTCCTTTCTTCCTTTACCACTCTGTGTTGTCCGACCACCTCGGAACTTGCTGAAGATAACACTGCCGGTAGATTTTCATTTCCTCAAAATTGGTGTTTCACTCTTCTTGAAGGTTGTTGAGGATGACACTAGTTCGAAGACCATTTCCCTTAAGACTTTCCTTCTTCCCCCAGTGGGTATTGACTTCCAGAAAATTTTCAAACTGAAAAGAAAATTTTCTGCCCCAGTTTAATAATCTTCTTCGCACCCTACTTCTCTGCCGTCAATGGCATTTCCTTGCTTTGCATAATAATTGGAAAGTTGGTGGCAAGTTTTGAAGTCATTTCTCACTTGTTCTGACTAGACAGACATTGATGGGGAATTTTTTGATAAAAATGAGAAAGATAAAAAGAAACAAAATAGAAGACAAAGGAAAAAGAAAATGACTCTCTAGCAAAAAATATCTACAAAACTTATCAAACGCGAATACCAACTCCACTGGTCATGACATGCACATATGGTCTATCCTTCGTCTTTCACGATTTCGGTCTCGTGATTTCCATCCGATTATCACCTTTATTCGACCTGTAGTGCCCGAAGGGTTTTCACTTTCAAGCCTCTCTCATTTTGATTTTCTCTCAGCTTTCGTCGTCTTATGGTGCCTGTGAAGGTTTTCACCGGTAAGATTCTCTCATTTGTATCACTTTTAGCCGGGGATCGGGGTGTCACTGCTAAGACTCTCTCGTGTTTCCTTTCTGCTGGGAATCAGAGTCTTTTCTGTTGAGAATCAGAGTGTTATATTCTGATAGGACTCTCTCACTCGCTTGACGTGGAATCTTTTGAAGACTGATCAGAAGGTCTTTCTGGACCGTAATGTGGGATTTGGATAGGGCTAGAAAGAGAAGGTATTGAAGGCTCAAAACAAAATCAATTCTGGGTTCAAAATTTACAACCTTCGGACCTAAATTTATTTATAATTAACACAATTTTTCTTTGCCCCGGTTTTTACTTGGGGAATTTTTTATTACTTTATTTACACTATGACCGAGCTGTGAAGCGCCTACGTATCCTTTTTAAGGAATCAGGTCAAACGTAGTTCCCAATTCCTCTTTTTCAAGTTTCTTTTTTTTTTTTTTTTTTCACACATTTTTCTTTTTCTTTTCTTTATCTCTTTTTGTTGTTTTCTTTTTCTTTACTTTTCTTTATCCCTTTCTTCTTTTGCCTTTCAAACTTGTGTTTCTAGTCTTTGCAACTAATTCCGAAGGAGGGGATGAAAGAATTTAAAATAAGGCTCAAAGGGTTGACGATGGATAAAGTGTTTAGATAGCAGAACAAAATGCCTTCGTCATTCCAATCTTCAAAACATGCCAAGTGTAAACAACACAATTAACATTCGTCGTATCTTTAAAGCACAGTTGGACAACACTCTCATTTTCATTATTGTGAATGACCCCACGTCGATTTGGCCAGCTTGCCTTTAATTGTTTCCTTTTTAGTTGCCCCGGTTTCACATGACTCGGGATCCAAATAATCTCAAATTGTTTTTATTTCCTTTAAATGACCCGATCATCTTCCAATTGCTTCATGATTAACTTTTAGAATTAAGCCACAATTATGTGTGCGCATGTCATGTCACTAGATTCGGCGTTTGAGCACAAGACAAATCTAAAGGGTAAAACGAACTAAACAGATAAAATGACCGGAAGTAACAAAAGACCGAAAGCTTCATTAAACTAATGACGAAATGGTTCAATGACAAAACAAGCAAAACAAACCAGAGTACAGCCCTGAAACAAAACTGGGCAAGACCAAAGCAAACTGTTAGGACAAAAGGGTTTGACCACAAGAAAACCCTGAAAATAACTCGGACAACAAAAATGACGACAAAAACGAACCACCAAAGCTCCATCTAGCTGACCAAAAGATGGAGTATCTTCCCAATTACCAAGCACAACATTTTAGCCACTAAGTTCTGCATCAATATTGCCAAGGCTGCCATCTGCTTCAACATTTTTAGCTCCAGTCGGTACACCCCCCAGGGGATTTGTGTGCCCCATGTCATCATCATCGACCACAATCAACCACCCTTTTTGAATCATTCTTTCTATTTCCTTTTTCAAGGTACGACAACTCTCAATATCGTGCCCCCTGACATTGGAATGGTATGCACATCGTGCAGTAGGATCGAAGCTTCTTGCACGTGGATCGGGAGTGTATTCGGGGAGCGGCGTAATCAGGCCGACATGTTTTAACTTTTCAAACAGACTTGCATAGGACTCTCCGATAGGGGTGAGCGCCTTTTCTCGCTTCAGCAACCTTTCCTCCCTAAACGCCTTATTTGGCTTGAAACCTGACCCGGGGGGTTTCCGGTATGTTCGTGGGGGTTGGTAGGCTTTTTGTGGAGCTGGGTACCCGGAAGGTGAAGTACGATTTTGGGTGTCCCTTGGAGAGTAGTGGTGTTGGGGACGGGAGTAGCGTTGTGAAAACATAGCTGGGGGACGAGTAATTGAGTTACTCGAATGGCTGGAGAAGTTGTGATAGGCGGGTATATATGGAGAGTGCGGGAGATCATCCGGCATCGGGTTCATGGTACGGGTAAGGACAGAGTCCAGGAAGCTAGGTGGTGGCGGAGGTGGTGCTTTTCCATCCATCCACGCCCGATACATATCAGCCACGTGTTGTCTCAATATCTTGACCTCCTCTACTAACCCGTGGTTCCGTTCAACCGGCTGTTGTCGGGTACCTGTACCAACCCACTCAGTCTTGAGATTATCTGCCATTGTCCTCTGACTTCGTCTTACGGGGAAGAGTTATTTCAGAACCACAACCAACCACCTTTCTGGAAATGGACACAACAAAACAAAGCCAGCATGTCAGCATTAAGGTATCCCGCTTATTGACCATTCTTCTTTTTTTTTTTTTTTTTTTTTTTTTTTTTTTTTTTTTTTTTTTTTTTTCCTATGTGGATTGCCTACGTATCATGACCCCGCATGAATCAGACCGAGCGTAGTTCTTGCAAATTAATGCAAGAAATAAATAGATGTTTATTTGATTTTTTGATTTTTTTTTTTTTTTTTTTTTTTTTTTTTTTTTTTTTTTTAATTACAGAAACCGACTACAAACTTGAAAAACTTTCACATTTTGTATCGGAGATTTCTACAAAAAATAAGAATATTTTTGGCGTCAATTATGACTATTTCTACAAAATTGGCCACATAATGGCTTATTTGACAAAATGACTATTTTTGCAAAATTTAATTAAGAAAGATAAACTTGAAATTTTTTTTTCATTCCGTGGCTCATGGGGCATCGTCCGGCATCACCATAAACCAACACAAGAATATTTTCATAAATTGGCCATATAATGGCTTATTCAGACAAAGTGGCTCTTTTTTGCAAAATTTTATAAAGAAGATATAAATTCAAAATTTAATCCTGGGGCCTATGGGGCATCATTCAGCACCGACACAGGCCAATACAAGACTGAAGAAGTTCAAATGCCAAAAGTGGCTATTTATGCAATGACCGGCCATGTAATGGCTTATTGGATAAAGTGATTATTTTTGTAAAGTTGAGTGATGACTCAAAACTTGATTTTTTTTTTTTTTTTTTTTTTTTTTTTTTTTTTTTTTTTTTTTTTTTTTTTTTTTTTTTTTTTTTTATTTTCAGGCTGTGTCCAAAATTATTTACAAATGACTCAAAGTGGCTATTCTTGCAAAAAGCCTTCCGGTGTCTTTTTGAGGGACATTCGGCTTATTTTAAGCAAGAATAGCATCACCCGACTTATTTATAACAAAATCAAAAATTTGACATTTTTTGGTTATTTTTGCAAAAGGGGGGTGTGAACCCGGACTTGATTTTGCGGCTATGGCCTTGCAACATTTCCACAAGGAATATTTCAAGGTCGTGCCCGCAAATTATTAAAAATGATTCAAAGTGGCTATTTTTGCAAAAAACAGCCTTCCGGTGTCCTTTCGGAACATTCGGCTATTTTCAAAAACAGCGTCACTTCGATTTATTGACAAAATTAAACACACATTTTTTTTTTTTTTATATTTTTTATATATTTTTTTTATTTTTTGCAAACGGGGTGTGAATCCGAACTTGATTTTGCGGCTATGGCCTTGCAACATTTCCACAAGGAATATTTCAAGGCTGTGCCCGCAAATTATTAAAAATGATTCAAAGTGGCTATTTTTGCAAAAACAGCCTTCCGGCGTCTTTTCGGAACATTCGGCTAAAAAATGGCATCACCTTGATTTTATTAAAAACTAAAACTTAGACATTTTTTTTTTTTTTTTTTTTTTAATTTTTTAAAGGGGTGGTTGGACCCGATGAGGGTTGCCTACGTATCTCACCTAATGGGGAGAATCAAACCAGCGTAGTTCGGTCAAACAAACTACATCTTTTGAAGGAAACAAACTATTTATTATTTTTTCGCACATTTTTTTTTTTTTAGCTTAAAACAAATTTTTTTTTTTTTTTTTTTTTTTTTTTTTAGTAAAAAAAAACAAACTATTTTGAAATCACATATTTTTTATTTTACAACTAACGTTTTTTTTTCTTTTTAAGTAAGTAAAAAAAACAAACTATTTTGAGACTATTTTTTCATTTTTCTCAATATAAAAAAAAACGGTTAGCCTGCAAGTCTGAAGCAAATATATACATAAAACAAACAAGATGCAGCAGGATGGCCTTTTCATTTCAGGTCACCTGTCCTAGACGGACCCAACCCCTGTGTTGAGTCCCCTAAGTCAAATGCAACATGATGCAAATAAACGTTCCTACTAGGGATCCGGCATGAAGCTTTGTTATTCTAGGTTCAAAAACCTGGGTTTATTGTTCTAGACCCGGCTTACCCGAGCAGACAGCTCGAGCTGAGGAGGAGGCAGCAACCCGGGAATACAGAAGCTTCACCGGTTTTGCAACTTATCCAAACCTCGTTCTAAAGTGGGAATTAGACACTATACAGAAAAGAAGTCACACGAAGTGCACCCTTCTTCATGATTTAGAAGACTTAGAGAGGAGATTGGTTTCGACACAGTTTATATGTACAATCCACAAAATATCAAAGCGGTAAAAGCAACATTTATCACATTAAATACAAACATATAATAAAATCAAATAATAAGCCAAATACAACAATTATTCAAAGCTCGAATTCTTAAACCCTGAACCAGTGGTTCTGGGTTTATAATCCCCAGCAGAGTCGCCAGAGCTGTCACACCTCTTTTTACGCACCCGCAAGGATGCAAAGAGTTTTTCCAATTAAAGGACAATCGAGACGGGATTTATTTAATTATTTCAGAGTCGCCACTTGGGAGATTTATGGTGTCCCAAGTCACCGGTTAAATCCCGAATCGAGGAAAAGAATGACTCTATTTAACAGTCCGCGAACCAGAAATCCGGATAAGGAATTCTATTAACCCGGAGAAGGTATTAGGCATTCCCGAATTCCGTGGTTCTAGCACGGTCGCTCAACTGTCGTGTTTGGCTTATTTATCTGATTTTTACAGTTATATACTTAATGCAAATTAATATCCCTTTACCGCTTTTATTATTATTATTATTTACGAAAGAGAATGTTGCCTAAAAATATGTTTCGAATCACGTCACATGAAATGCACCCGGATCCTCGACACATTCTTATTCAACATTTTGGGATTTGGATTTGGGCCGCATGAAATGCACGCCCGTATTTAAGAAGGTAAAATTATTAAAATGCGCGCCTAGAGCGATTACTTATTTACATTTTTGAGAAGGCCAGGAAATTCGCTAAGAAACGGCACATCTCGACATCTAAATATTTTGCATATGCATTTATGAGGGCCCCGCGATTTGTACAATTTTGTTAGGCGAGGCATAACTCTAATTCTAATTTAAAAGCAAACTACATTCCGCTATATTTATTTGAGAGTTAATTCAAGATTATTTAAAACATGTTGCGAGCCACACTACATGAAATGCACTTCGTGGTTCACGACACGCTTTATTTAACCTTGTTCAAAATTGGAGTCGGGTCACATGAAATGCACCCCCGATTCCTTTAATCTAATTACATCGTTCAGTTAAAGAATAATGAACCAGTTTCCATAATGTGACAACATCGTGCTCAACTATAACCAATTCGAGTAAACATACGAGTAGCTAACTAAGTGAGCAAATTCAAGACTATGGTGAACAATTACATAAACAATGAAAGCATAACTAGTTGGCGAGCATATGAAGGATTAGTCATTTTCATTAGCTAACTTCGACATTGCATGTTCAACAAAATCATATATTTACAAAAATAGTCTGAACCATACGAAAGTAAATCAAATACGAAACGATCCAAAATATTAGCGAGAAGAACAATATCGGAAAAGAACAACACCTTTATTTCTGCATATTTTTCAACGTACACAACGAGAAAACGAACCTTTTATGACGATCTCAAACCTCGACCTCTCCGGACAGAACTCGAACCAAACTGGAACCAAGGACAGCGACTAACCAACGACGTACCGGACCTCGACGAATGACGACGAACTCAACGGAAATGTTTACTGCTTCTCTTCTCTTTTTGTTTTTCGTTACTGCCCGTTCTCCCTTCCTTTTCTTTTTCCGTTTTCCCGTTTTCCCCTCCTGCCCGTTTTCCTTCTTTTTCTTTGTTATCTTTTCAAATGTCTCCTACTGCCCGATTTTTTGCTTCTCTCTCTTTTTGCTTCAATTGTTTTGCCCGTTTTCTTTCTCTTTTTAAGAAGACAATGTCTTCTTTCTTTTGTTCTTTTTGCTTTCAATTGTTTTGCCCGTTCTCTGCCTCTCTCTCTTTTTGCTTTCAATTTTTCTTTTTTCAAATGTCTTTCCTCCTCACTGCCGTGCCTTTCGTTTTTTTCTTTCTTTGCTCACCCTTTTCGTTTTTCTTTTGCCGTCCAGAGACTTCCCTCCCTTTTTGCCTTCTTTCTCCTCTTCTTAAAGAAGAAGAGATGTAGTATATATTTTTTACTTTTTTTATTTTTATTATTATTTATTATTATTATTTTTTTTTTTAAAAATGAGACCCATCCCTCACATGAGCCCCATCCCCTTTATCTCCCTTTTTAAATTCAAGACCCATGTCTCTTTTGTCTTTTTTTCCTTGTCCTTTTCTTATTATTCCCCATCCCCATTATGTGTTGTCCCCCTGCAGTGTAGTGGACTCGGTTTGTTACGGGCTAGGTCCGAAAATTATAAAACCGGGTAGTCTGAACCCGAATATTATTCTTTGCCCGGAACCGAGAATGGTGTTATTTAATTAATCCTAGGTAATCAAAATAACTATAATACTTATAATAAAAATAAAACTATTTTTTATATTTTTCAAGTTTAAAATAACTACAAAATATTTGTGAAACTATTTTTTTATTATTTTCGTTTTTTTATAAAAAGATAAAAATATAAAGTACTATTTTTTGTATTTTTCAAGTTTAAAATGACTACAAAATATTTGTGAAACTATTTTTTATTATTTTCGTTTTTATAAAAAGATAAAAATATAAAGTACTATTTTTGTATTTTTCAAGTTTAAAATGACTACGAAACATTAATAAAACCATATTTTTGTTATTTTTCATTTTTGAGGTAAAAATAAAGTAAAAGAGTCAAATTTAGCTAAAATAGCTATATTAAAACTAAACTAAATATTTTACGCTAAAAATATAGAAAATCTCGGGGAGGGTCAAAAATGGGTGCCGTCATGACATGTTCACGATTGGTGAACTAGGGTCGTGACAAGTTGGTATCAGAGCTCTAGGTTCATAGGAGTCACGGGACACAGACCGGTTACTTAGATTCTCGCCGATCGATACGGAGACGTCTGTATTTATCTACGAGGGGCTATGTAACTGTTTAGGAAACTCTTCAATTCTTTGAATTCGTTATCGTGCGTCATTTATTCAATTGGAGCTTATGTCATATTTTCTTTTGCATCCACTCGTGTATTGAAATTGCGCACTCGGTATCAAGTATGCGCCGACGGTTCGTTTTTTGCAAGGAATAAAAAGGAAATTAAATGGAAGGAAGTAGTTACAAAGCAAAAGTGGCGAAAGTAATGCATGTGTATTCTATTAAATGCCTCACGTGTCATGTCTTGAAATCTGGTACGTACAATGGACAGCTTACGTATGCAATGCCCAAAAAAAATGCTGTTCTAGTTTGATTAATGTAATTTTCATTTAATTCCCACTAAAATTATTCCATGTTTTTTAAAGATTAATATACTTGTTTTTGTTCACCAGCAAATCAAACAAAGATAAACTAATACCACCACTGCATATTATATCTATTTTGGTGCTGTATCTTTTCAACCAACTTTTCTTCACATGCCAAGTATAGTTCGGGATAATAAACAAAACATTATGAACAACTTTTATTGAAATCGCATTAGTTGATCCTAAAAAGTGTGCACTTTTTTCATTCAACAACAAAAACTATTCAGAGTAAATTTGACACTTGTAGTGCCTACATTGGTATTATAGTTGATAACAGAGAACCATTTGAAGTTATCACATATCTTGTCAAACAAATAAATCAATAAATAAATAATATGCAACCAGAACAACCGAAGGTGACTTTCCATTGATTATATATCCTCTATAAGGTTCCACCAACCAAGTAACAGAAGAAAAAAAAATTAAAATTTGAAAAACGAAAATAATTAGTTCTAACTTTACATGATTACGTAAAGAATGAAATCTAATTAAATAACATAAGGTTTACCTAACTAAGATGTTGACAATAAAATAGTGGTGGGACCAACCACAATAGTACATACTTCATCAATTATTAGATCATTAAATACAAAAGCCAGGACCATATTATTTAGGTTCACTACAAGAAAACTAGAATACGACGACATTTATTTTGTGAAGAATCTGATACGAGTACAACTATATTTTGGAAAATTCGCATAACATAGAATTAGACACCTTATGGTATTCTTGTTGGGCACTCCCCTTTCTTTTTCCATAAGAATCCAATCCTCATGGTTATTTCACATCATCATTACTTCTCCATCATTTCCTATGACATTCTAACTAACTTGCACGCACTTCAACTCTAATTTTTACCACCAACTTTAATGTGAAAAACACCAGCTTGATCCATATATCAAGATCAGCTTGAACCGGTGGTACATATAAATTGATCTAACAATGGTTAATTAATCTTGAAAAAAAATTATATACATCTGCATGGTATGATAATTGAGCTACCGTGCAAATCGAGCAGGAACTGATCTAGGCGTTGGCACAATCACTTCACGATCAGACTTCATTAAGTTTAGTCGATCTTGAATTATTGACTTGTCAAAACATCTGTTATCAGGATTCTCAGCATAACATACGTAGTAAGTACTTACACAAGCGTGAGGCAAAGCCATGGCAATCCTCGTCTGAACATAAAACCAATAAATACATGTAAATTTAACGTCTAATTAGCACAAATATATAAAACAAATTAACAATTAATTAAGAGAGGGAAAAGTTTTTATTTGTTAATCCCTCCGTTTCAATTTATGTGAACATATTCGACTGAATACGGAGTTTAAGACAAAAATAAAAGACTTTTGAAATTTGTGGTTCTAAACAAGTTTAAGTGAGGTCCAGAGTATTTGTGTAGTTATAAAAATTTCTCATTAAGAGTAGAATTATAAATTTAAACCAAATTATTACCAAATTAAGAAAGTATTTATTATTTTGGAACGGACCGGACCAAAAAGAAAATAAATTCTACAAGAGAAAAATGACTTACCAGAAGGTAACCGATGTAGGCAGAGAGGAGGGACAAGGTGGCGATGAAATTAGGGTAGACGGTGGCAGTCCAGGCGGCAACGACAATGACACAAATGGAACCACTACAAACTCCGGTCAGAAAGCAAATGGCACTCGTCATGTCCGAATCTACTATTGTCTCCATTTCCCTCTTTTCAAATAACTCCCATGTGTCTTGTGATGCCTTCACAAAACTTTTCCCGTATGTAGCAATCTGTCAAAATATTTTCCCAATCAGTGTTACATTTAATTAAACAACAATTGCATATGTAAATTTGCCTATCCAAGATTGAATAATAGAAGAAGGTTGCGTAAAATTGATAATTCATCACCGTGTTTAGTCAACTTAAATTTAATTAAATAACTTATTTTGAATTATTGTGTGATGGACAATCCTTAGGGGTCGTTTGGTAAGATGTATAAGAACAGTACCATATATGGTGTATTAGTAATGCAGGGATTAGTAATGCAAACATTAGTTATGCAGAGATTATTTTTTATACATTGTTTGGTATGGTCTATTAAAAAACTATATAATGCATTGCATGTTTTTAAAAAAAAATACTAATTGTTTACAAAAGTGCCCTTTATATTATTTAGTTTTAAGGGACTTTAAGGATAATTTTGTCTTTAGACATACTAATGCATGCATTAATAGCCTTGGTATTACTAATACATGTTTTTATTCCCATACATGTTCTTGTATTAGTTATACATATATTGAAAAAGCGTATTAAATAAGGTATTATTAATACACAAAACTAACGCAAGCATTATTTTATCTATTGTACTCTACCAAAAAATCTCTTAGTGACAAACTTCCGAATAATTAAGCACGCATTCGATGTATCAAAAAGTCGCCAACTAAATATGGTTGCAAAATGGTGCAAGTTGGAATGAATTTTATATGTTTTTTTCTGAATATTTGAAAAAATATTTTAAGGAAACTGCTGACATCTTAACTCACACAGCATTGAAGACGAAATGGAATTATGACTGCTAACTCTACGTATGTATTAAAAATACATTTAACACGTCGGAAACGCCCGTATTAAGTTATAAACTGAGAATGACCCCAAAATCAATTACTATAACTCTGAGTATGGTGAAAAAAATGTCCACGCGTTACTTAGTCAAATGGAAATTGATTGTTTTAGGAAAATTAATTCATAAGATAACAACGTCAACATCCAATGTAAATCCTAGAAACTCCTAGACCTTTTAGAAATCTCTATGAGCATAAAAAAAAAAATCTCCATTTTAAGGGTTGTTACTACTCTCTAAATAACAGTCAACCCAAAAACCAGGACATAACTAACTGAATATATAAATACAAATTCCTAAACTCCAACCATAAATTTCGTAAAAATCTAAAAATTGCACTTAAAAGTCTAAACGTTACTCCCTCGCTCCGATTCAAAATAAGTTATTTTTTGTTATTTTTTTTGTAATCCAAAATAAATAATTTTTTTAGATTTTAAGAATTAATTAATTATTTTTTTTCCTATATTGTCATTGGATTGAATAGTGTTAATATGTGTTAGGAGTGTTTATATGAGATAGTAAAGGTTAATATGATCAATTTAATTGCTAATTAATGTTAAAATGTGAATTTCTTAATCTGCATGAAAACAATTAAAATAGCCAACTAATCTACTTTATTGTTCTTTATAAATTAGATATAATATCATAATTTCATTAAATAGAATCACAATTTTTTTTAGTTTAACGTTATATGAAAGATAATAGTATCACCATTAAGTCCTAAAAAACTCCTAATATCAAAATTTCATTTTAAGTTAGAAAAACTTATTATTATACTAATAACAACAAAGTTTTCTAAAATACTATTAGAATGAAAAATACCTGAACATAGGCCCAGCCATTGCCACGCTTAAAGATGGAATCCATGATTTTCAATCCACAACGAGCACAACAAAACATGAACTCATCTTCACCCTCTAGCAAATTCAACCCACGAGCCACAATTCTCAGTGCTTCAATTGCTGGTACAAATAAAGAACCAAGGCTTGCACTACCAAGATTCACAGACAATGCTCTCTGAAAACAAAACTGAGTACTAGATTGCATTCCTCTTAGATAATACAGAGCTATCACTCTACTCACTGTCAAATTCACCACATTCCTCATTACTTCAGTAATCCAAGCCATGCTCAGAACCAATAAAATAATAATCAATGGTGGAAAGTAGAAATTTATAGCTCCAATCACAGCCAAAATCCACATTGACATCCACAAGAATCCAACAAAAACTGTTATGTAAGTTGGCCGGTTTAAATCACGAAATTTCGATACGGGTTCGAGAGATTTGATTAAAATCTTTGTACAAAACTTGATTCTTGGTGTTACCCAACATGAGTACAATCCATTGCCAATTGCAAACATAATAAACACAACTCCAACACCATCAGTTGCAGGTTTTTGGAAACAAATCAAGAGAATTCCAGCTGATAATGTGAGAATAAAAGAACCCCAGAGTATGAAATGAATCATGAATGTAGGCCATACTCTCATTGCCTTTTGCCATATAAATGCTAGTGTTATACTAAGTAGAGCAGCTGCTTCTACTTGTGGTAAAAAATACTTTAATAGCCTTTTTTCCTTTCTTTGTGCTTCCCCTGCTTCTAGTAGACCTTGTACACCTTTGAATAGAAGAAAACCAACTAATCCAATTGCCGCAACCATGTGTAAGATGAAGATAAAAAGTGAAAACTTGTTCGTGTAGGATCTTGAATTCAGTGTTATTACTGATGGTTGCTGGTCGGACCAAAAAAAGATAAAATGTTCAGTTTTTTATCAAATATAAATGAAATGAAAAACAGGAAAAGGGGTAAAAAATACTCTGCTATTTAAAATATCTTGATTTTATGGTCTGTTATACTTTAGTATTGCACTAACAAGAGGGATTGCTCTTATGATAAGCAATCTTCACTTCCAACCAAGAGGTTGTGAGTTCGAATCTCTCCAAAAGCAAAGGTGGGAGGTTCTTGGGTGGGAGGATACCGGAGGGCATCCACGTAGGGGCACTCCTTGGACCCACTAAATAAGACGATACAGGGTTGTTGTTGTTGTTTGTTTGGTGTTTGTATATGTCTTGTATTTATACTTGAGCGTGATGGAGCTCCAACATGGACCCTAATAAACGTATAATGGAAGATAATTTTAACCATGGTCAAACATATGGATTAAGTTTCGACCTTTTTCCCGAAGTATTTTGACAGGCACTTAGAGCTCCGTCAAAGTCAAGGCCATAAAATATAACGGACAGTAAAATTAAGACATTTTTGTATAGCAGAAAAGTAATTTGAACTTTTTCTCAACCAAAAAAAAAAGGAAAAAAGTAACTCCAGTTATAGCTTAGAGACGACATACTTGAGGGGTAGTGGCAGGGGTGGAGCGAGTCTGAGAAGGTGCCGGAGAAGGGCGGTGCTGAGACGGAGGCTGAGGCGGAGGCGGAGACGGAGAAGGGCGGTGCTGAAAAGGATTCGGAAAAGAACGGTGCTGATGATGAACTGCAGGTGGCGGAGCGTGATGATAAGGAGGAGGAGAAGGAGAAGCAACTCTAGTTCCGGCATTCATTACAAGCCTAAGAGGATTTGTAGCACTCAATCTTTGCATTCTCGACATGTTAAAATTATCACTGCCTGTTGCTGGTGGAGGTGGTTGTTGGTACGGAGGTGGGGGCTGCGTCTGAAATCCCCTTTGTTGACTACCCATTTCACCTTTCTCCACATCTCTCTCTTCTTCTTCTTCTCGTATTTTAGTCTCCTTTTCTTCATTTTCTTCTTCAACTACCTAACAATAAAAAGGAAAACAGAATAGTTTCGCTTTTAACAACCAAAAAAAATGGATATTTTGCAGGAAAAAATTATATAGGAGCTAAGGCTTACAGGTTCTACTGCACCCATGAACGGCGGCGGAGTACGGCAGCGCGTGGAGGAGGAGGAGGATGAGGAGGAGGGAAGAAAGTTTGTGGTGGTGATGTTATGGTGAGAGGAACGTTAGATTTTGTTGCTATGTTGGATTGTGGGGGCTGATGTTGCTATTGGTTGGTATAGAAATATTGCTATCACCAACTTAGCTTTTTACATTATCTTACCTCAGAGTGTCAAGACACTTGTTTAGACCGAATTTCGGTAAAACATTCCAAACGTGCATCTCACGGCGCGTGATTACACGGTCCCTGGCTGCGGCTGTTTCTCCCACGTGTTCAATTTGGTTGAAAATTTTGCAGCTGTTTCGAGTTAAGAGCTGCCATTGAGTGTGGGAGAACTGAGGTTATTATTACGGAAAACGTCCACTGTTATTCCTCGTTAAAAGTTTGGTTCATATCTAATTTTGTTGTTATATTATTAGTCCGAATATTTCCTAAACTTTATAATAAGGTCTATATATAATCTTTGTCTTTTAACACTTTTTTTTTACAACAACTGAAAATTATTTGTTGAAAATAATTTCTTCACTTCTTAAAAATGACAAATATTTTGTTAAAAAATATTTTTTTCCTTTTTTACAACAAATAGTTTTTTACAAATTTGTTTTTCCAGTTTTTACAAAAAAAGTTTTAAAAAACTAAATAATGAAGAAAAAAATATTTTTCAAAAGCAAAAATAATTTGTTGAAAATATTTTATTCAGTTTTTAAAAAATAAAAATATTTTTATAAAAACTGAAAATGTTGTAATTCCTCTGTTTTTACATTTTTTACAAATATGTTTTTACACAAAAAAAATATTTTGTTAAAAAAATGATTTTTGCAATTTTTTTAAAGTTTTACAAAAAGAAATTAGAAAATTTCCAAAAGAAAAAGACATTTCTTTTTGTAAAACTTTAAACAAACTGCAAAAATTATTTTTTTAACAAAATATTTTATTTTGTAGAAACTGGAAAAAAATGTAAAAACAGAGGAATTACAACATTTTCAGTTTTTAATAAAATATTTTTGTTTTTTAAAAACTAAATAAAAAATTTTAACAAATTATTTTCGCTTTTCAAAAATATTTTTTCTTCATTTTTTATTTTTTTTAAACCGGAAAAAATGGAAAAACAAATTTGTAAAAACTTCTATTTTTGTACTAACAGAAAAAAAAAATTTTAACAAAATATTTTTATTTTTTAAGAACTGAAGAAATTATTTTCAACAAAATATTTTCAGTTTTTTACAAATTTATTTTTACAAAAAAAAATATTTTGTTAAAAAAGTGAGGGTTATATATAAACCTTATCGTAAAGTCCATGGGAGTATTTAGCTCCGTTTAAAGATCAGGGGGGTATCCGGGCCAATAATGTAACGGCAGGGTTGGATATGAGCCAAACTTTTAACGATGGGTATATTTGGCTCTTTTCGCAAAGTATAGGGTGGTATTTGGACCTTCTCCGTTAATATTATTGGGATAAAGCTCACATGACTAACAAGAGAGGAAGGGAAAGATAAAGTGAAGGCTGCTAAGATACATCTCGTCCGGTCCATAAAAGTGATCAATTTGCTTTGGGCAGATCCATTAATAAAAAATATTTCTACGTTTTGTAATAAATATTAACACCTTATTTATTTGAATAAATATCATTTTAAAAAATTATATTCTATAGATACCTTTTAAAATTTATAGCAAAATATTTAATTTTGGTTATCTCCTAGTCCTAAGCCACTAAATACGCTAATCAGTTACACAATTTTCTTTCCCTCTCTACTTTGATACATCTCATTTTCTTCCTCCGTCCCATTAAAATTTCTGATCCCCACCTCCTACCACCGAATTTGTGCAAAGCCCACTTCAGAAATTGCTCCAGCTCCCTGCGTCCAACGACTGCAACGACATATTCCTACAATACGCTTTCACTTCCGGATCCAAAATCAAACCCTAGGACACTAAAAATCAACCCTACAAGGACTGCAACAACATTTTGATTATTTTAAGAAATTTTTTGATTTTGATAAACTCCAAGGCTGTGATTTCTGATGTGTAATTTTGGTCATTGCGACTCTAGAGATTCTTCTTCCTCCATATGGAATATTAAACCCTAAACCCTTCCTTTGCAATTACAATTGCAGAAGATCTTCCTTGCTTGCCTTCAAGAACTTCGAATCATTGAAAATTATCAAGGACTATGATCTTCTCTTTGATAGCGTCCTTAAGAGAGAGCTAGATTATTCGTCCTTACGTTGTTACAATTGCAAAACATTATTACGCTGTGTTTTTATGTATTTTATTATATTTATTATTTTTTTCAATTGCAATTCAATATATCTCGTTGTATTCCATGTATTACATTGTATTCACTGTCTTTTTTTTAATTATATTTTAATGTATCTCGTTGTATTATATGTATTTTATTGTATATTATGTTAATTGATTCACTTCCATTTTAAAAACAGTTTAATTCCCTATTTCACGCAGTGAATACTGTCGAATACAATTATTTGTCCAGCTGTAATCCCATGTTTCACTCCATAAATACAGTCGAATACAACAACTTATTAGATGGACTACCTTAATTCGCGCTTATTTTTTCTACTGTATTCATGAATACAATAGCTTAAATACATTAAATACATCTTATAACCACAAAAAATATATCTATGATCCGTAATATAGCAAATGGTATCTATAGATGGCTAATTATATTAATAGATATTGCTTTATGAAAATTTTCCTAAAAATATTGATGGCGTTAGAATCGGGACATTTGCATCTCTATCCAATTTTGGTATCACCATTAAACTTATACACACTTTGCATAAAAGTTTACAAGTCTACCCAATTTAGGATCTACTTCAGACTTATCGGGTCTGAAGTTGAAGGGGAAAAAAATCAGTGTGCAATGCTATGCACTAAAGGCCAATTAAGTCTAAAGTGCATAATTACAATAAGATGCACTTGAGGCCAAATAAGTCTAAAGTTCAATAAATGTTTTCATGAAATTAAGGATGTAATGACCCGACCAGTTATTTCAAGTTTTAGCACGTCGTTCAGCAGTTTAAGACCATGAACAACTTCATTTTAGGTATTATGACTTGCATGTGTGGTCGGAATTGAACTTCGGGAAGTTCGGAGTTGATTTAGAAAGAAAATTCTCATTTCAGAACCCTTAAGTTTAAAGAATTAGCTAAGATCAGAATTTGGAGTAAACGACCTTAGAATCGGGATTTGAAGGTTCCAGCATGTTCGTACGATGATTTCAAACTTGGGCATATGCCCGGATCAGGTTTTGGATAACCCGAGAGCGTTTTGGCGCCTATTGTGGAAGTTAGCATTTTGGAAGAAATTTCATAAGTTTGAATTGAAGTGCATTTCAGTATTACCGATGTCTGATTGGGATTTTGAGTCTAGGAGTATACCTTTATAGTGATTCTGGTGTTGGGAGCACGATCGAAAATAAATTCGGAGGTCCGTGGGTCACTTTATAGTGATTTAGCTAAAGATAGAAAATTAAAGGTTTTAAGAGGTTTGACCGGAAGTGGACTTTTTGATATTGGGGTCGGAATCTGATTTCGAAGGTTGGAGTAGGTCCGTAATATCAAATATGACTTGTCTGCCAAATTTAAATTCAATCGGACGTGATTTGATAGGCTTAAACATCGGAAGTAGAAATTTGAAATTCTAAAGTTCATAAAGCTTGGATTCGAGGTCGATTCGTGGTTTTAGCATTATTTGATATGATTTGAGGCCTCGAGCAAGTCCGTAATATATTTTAGGACTAGTTGGTATGATTGGTTGTGGTATCGGGGGTCTCTAGTGGATTTCGGGTGGTTAACGGATCAAAAATAAATTTTTTGGAAGGCTGAAGTTGTTGGTTGATGGTATAACCGCACCTTCGAGAATTGGGCCGCAGATGTGGTTTGGACCAGGAGTGAAAGGGACCGCAGATGTGGTGAAGCAGTCGTAGAAGCGGGACCACGCCTGTGGCAGTCGAATCCCATAAGCGAAAGGGAGGGCCTTGTGAGTTATCCGCAAAAGCAGTAGAAGTGTCGCACCTGCGAAATCACAGATACGCTCAAGGGACCGCAGGTGTGGAAGTGCCGGAGGAAGAATGATTCTTTTAAAATAGGGGGTATGGTCATATTCCCCCATGTTTCATTGGGTGTGAACGATTTTGGAGAGCTTCAAGTGGGATTTTTCATCATCAACGACAAGGTAAGTTAATCCCACCTATCTTGAGTTAAATATATCGATTATGTGTGGATTTTAACATGTAAATTGGTAGAAATTTGGGGGTTTGAGGAAAACCTAAAAACTGATATTTTTGGAATTTGACAATGATTTTGGGTATGAAATTGAGAGTAAATTATATATTTGAGTTCGTGGATTCATGGGTAAGCTTAATCTTCGAAATTTTTTGGAATCCGGGCACGTGGGCCTGAGGGCATTCTTGTCAACTTTTTGATCGATGTTAGGAATTGTTATAAATTGGATTGTAATGAGCACTCGAGCATATAATAATGGATTTGCATAATTATTGACTAGCTTTGGAGCATTTAGCATCGATTCGAGTGTTTGGAAGGGCATGGAATGTCAGTTATGGATCTTCGCAGCAAGGTGAGTCTCCTTTCTAACCTTGTAATAGGGAATTATCCCCATAGGTGAATTAATTGGTTATGTGATCCTAATTGTGGGGACTACGTACGCACGAGGTGACGAGAGTCTGTGCGTAGCATTATGTTATTGTCTATGTAGTCTAGGACCCAAAAATATGTTGTACTTGGAATATTTGTAATGTTATTGACCGTTTGAATTGCTTACATCCTATCGAATTGGTAAATGAATTTATAAAAGGACTAAACTTCATTGTCTTAAATCGTTAAAATAGAATGGCTTTTATTTGGATAAATGTTCCCCGGTAAATTTTTAATTTGCAATTTGAACATGCATCTCTATGTGCACCTGCATCGTATGTAAGGTTCGTGAGCAGGGAGATTGTTTATTTAAATTTAATTGCGTTGCATATATAGTTTGCGAGCGGGATAATATACGCATCTATGGTTCATGTTGTTCGACCCTCGGTAGTGCACATTTTACATTATGTTGGATCGAGCCGTACGACCTCGGCATGGGTTATGCATGTTTGAATTGCTTGTCTTGAGATTTACTGATATTGCCATCTGCTCTCCCCGACATAAGATAA
Organism: Nicotiana noctiflora; assembly: GCA_032618575.1. NCBI lineage: Eukaryota > Viridiplantae > Streptophyta > Magnoliopsida > Solanales > Solanaceae > Nicotiana > Nicotiana noctiflora. The sequence continues at coordinate 41,112 of JASVEL010001846.1, forward strand.
TTGTAAATTAATGGATTAGGAATTCAGAGACTTTTAATAAAATGGAACTTTTACCTATTTAGTAATTCATTTGAATCTGTTGTTGCCTTAATAAACCTGTGTGTCATCGCTTTAGTGATATTATTATTTGACCATTAATAAGTGTCGAAGTTGCCATCTCATCTCTACTTCTTCGAGATTAGGCAGGATACTTACTAAGTACACGTTATTTTCGTACTCATGCTACACTTGTTGTGCATTTTTTTTTTGCACAGGCACATGTACTTCAAGTGGCATGTTGGGCGTAGCAGTAGGGATGATACGGGGACTAGGAGAGATGTATTTATCGATGCGACTCACAACTAGTATAGTCACTTTCTGTGAATTGTATTTACTTTCCAATTTGTATTCCGAAAGGATGTTGTATTGTATTGTTCCTTAGAAATAGCTCATGTACTTGTGACACCGGGTTTTGGGAGTGTCAATGGGTTTATTCAAAATTTTAAGAATTGCCAAATGTCTTCCTCGCTTATTTAGTGAAATTTACATTGTGTTGTTTAAATGTAATAAAGAAGTGATTTCGGGAATATTTAAAACAAGAATTTAATTAAGTATTTGGGTTGGCTTGCCTGACAGCGGTGTCCTGCGCCATCACGACCCTTAGTGGATTTTGGGTCGTGACAACATGGTATCAGAGCACTAGATTCCTAGGGTCTCACGAATCATGAGCAAATTTGGTAGAGTCTCGCGGATCGGCACAGAGACATATACTTATCATCGGGAGGTAGTAGGATTGTTAGGAGTACTTCACTTCTTGATTCTTCATCGTGCGATGTGATTCCTAGAGGCATATGCCATTAATTCCTTCCTATTCAATCTTACATGACGCGAACCACTAATTACAAATCGAGTATTGAAGGATTGTAATGGTACTATGAATGTGGTGCGGGGTGTTTCTCCCTGCGGGGCTGTTTGAGCTATTATCATCATTTTATGGAAGGATATTCTGTCATTTCATCTCAGTAGCGGTACTTCTGAGAGCTTTGAGGCTAGGCACAAGTTGCCTTGGTACTTATGAACGATTGTTCCGCAGTTTTGATATGATGGTAGAATGTATGCCTACATGACGAGGTAGTGGATGATTTTAAGGTAGGTTTACTCAGTTCATGATCTAAAGATTCAGTATTTATTCTCGGCAAGGGAAAGGCAATCGGGTTGAGAATATTCATATTTAGGTTGATGGAGTAGTGAGGCTTGGTGTTGAAAGTGTGGTGGAATTTTCAGTTGTAGGTGTCGTTGTTTTTGTTGAATGTACTAAGTTTGTCGGCGTTATGGTCTTCCGCAATTCACTTTTGGGGCTAGATATTGTAAAACAAATGGAGAAATGTCTATCAGAGATCGCAGGGTGCGATGCTTCAGGATTGGATGTGGATTCATATTATTGATGACTCGAGAAAGTTAACCTTCGAAAACGTTTAAAAGTGAGTAGTTGTCTATTGGTTCAAATACTACCACGATAGATTGTGATCTAAGGCACCAGCTGAGCAGCAAAGAATGAGGAAGGACATATGGGAAGTGTCAAGCGGCAGTTAAAACTTCTAGAAGTTCAGATATAAGAAGCGAAGGTCGAGTAGTCGGCTAAAGGGGTGAGTTTCGCCAAAGTGGGAGAGTGACGGAGTTGCATATGGGCTTGTGGTAGGATGACCACGTACCTTAAGCAGAATTTGAAGTGACTTGGGAATTTTAATGATTGGTGATTAGGGCCTATAGATTAATTCAAAGCATGGACTATTATACGGCAGGAGATTTGATATAACGGAATGGAGCTGCTTGAGATAAAGAAGGTACAACCTAACTTTGAATTGGAAGGATGTTGTCACACATTCAATTGGTTTCCATGAGGAGTGAATGGACTTGTACCGCAAAGGAATCAATCGTGCGAATGCGATTGATGATTCAGAGTCTAAAAATGGGGTTTTACAAAAAGATTCCGAGAATTTTGGCGGTTGATTGCGCAAGGTTATGTCAATAAGATATAAAGAATCCTGGTGAATTCGAGAGTTGTGTAATAAGTGGCTTCAAGCTAAGTGTGAGTATCCCACCTCCTATGATTGGGTTGCATGGTTAACTACCTGCAAGGTTTTTGGTTATTAGCATATTGATGGGCTATCTCAGCTACAGGAAAGGAATATAAGTGGTAATTTGAGCAAAGGAATTGTTAAAGGTGTGTTACGGATGGCCTTGTTGGCTCATGTTCAGACTTGGTCGAAGGACTCAGGATTTATGCTTTGTATGTATATGAGATTCAAGGGAAGTAATTTTGTCGGGTGCTTCGTCGAGAGAGTATTCATGTGCTATACGATTCACGGAGTTGATCATATTTGGGGTCAATTCAGTGTGAGTGGCTCTCAACGACAGTCCTAGTGGATTCGAATGGGTAAAGTGTGCTGCTTAATTATTTCGATCCTATAGGTACGATTAAGAATCAAGCTGTGTAGCAGCTTAAGAGAAAATGACCTGAATGGTCTATTATGTTTTGACTTGCGGTGTAGCATTTGGGAGGTGTGAAATGGTTCATGGGATTTGAGACAGCCTGGTCTCGTGATTCAATGTCACACATGATGAGTGTCGATGGAGTGTGTTATGTCTTGAATAGAGTTATTATTATTTCTAAGGAAATCAAGGATAAATTAGAAGAAGATAGATTGGTTAGCCATAGTTGAATTGGAATATTGGTGGTAGTGATCAGCTCCTTCAACGTGATCAAGATATGCAAGTGAGTTGTGTCAGTAATGTGAGGCTTGTCGACCATTGTAATCGATGTTGTTCAGAAGTATTCTACTATTATGGCCTGTTATGTGTAAGCGAGTCCTGGAATGGCCATTGTGGTTTAGACCCCTACTTAGAGATTTGCATATCCTACCATTATGAGAATTTACCAGTGTGTTGTGATGGTTCTCCGGAAGTGAGTTAAGTGAAAAGTTTGTATATGATGAAGTGTTAATCTATTAGTGGCTCCGGAGTTGTGATGAAAATGGTTCTATCATATATTGGCATGTTGGGTGCAGAGAGTGGTATGGAATTCGAAGTGAGAATCAAGTTTGCGGTTTGGTATTGTCAAGTATGTCATGAGCTCGTATAAGTAGGAAATGAGCTTTGATGTTTAAACTAAGCTGGTATCGTCTTTAGCGTCACCTGAGATTGGTATTTTGTGAAAAGGACCTTGCATCCTGGTTAAGGATTCTGGATCGCTTTTTAGCATTAGTGTGGCAGGTGGATTGGATGTATAGACATGTTATCTATTACAGAAGGTTGTGGGAGCGTGCCCCACGGGAATGTCGTATAAGTGTGGCATATCGTCACTTGATTGGTTGAAGAATTAAATCAAGTATGGAGATTGTGGTGATATTGTTGATTTGGGAAATGATGCTTGGAGGGCACTTGATTTATTAAGCTGTGGATTGTGGATGACTACTCCAGTTATGATGGTTGTCCGTATGTGTTATGAGAAAAAAAGGGAGTTATTAGGGACCTTTGAAAGGGCATTAGCCTAGTTCAGTGCAATCGGAATTAGCCCGAGGTCTGCGGATGGATTTAAATGTGAATATGGGCTCTATATCAGGCCAGGTGTGTTCATTTCAGTAATGCGATCCTTATGGAAGAGCATTCAGGGTGTTATTTCACGTAATGGCATATTGAACCGTGTGAGTTTTGAGATAGCTTGGTGAATTGCTTATGTGTTGAGGTTTTGTGTAAAGATGATGTTTATATGAGCAAACTGGCTCTGGAGATTTAGATCGTATATCTCACCTCAGTTGTGCTTGAGTATTGTAGCTTATAGCGCTATATATCTCCTCATGGATAGTATTATGCACTTTGCGTGCTTGTGACCAATATTTGATATTTTGTTATAATGGGCGATTTAGCTCGAGGCGTATCTCTTTATGTAAGTTATATGTGCGGATCAGGTTGTACGCCGCAACAGTGTGATGTTGAGTATAGTTCCCATATCTTTTTTCGTGTGTGATGTTTCCTGTTTCTCTAAGGAAAACCCATATTAGTTGTGCGCCCGTGTCGCATGTATGATTCACGAGCGGGGTGTCCAGTCATTTATGTTGACTGCATCACATGTATGGTTCGCGAGTGGGGTAATTGGTGTCACACCTCCCTCTTTACTACCCCAACACACTTAAAAGCGTATGAATACACTTGTAGGGTATACCCCGACGCTCAATTACCCGAAACGGATAAAATAACGTAAGGGAAGGAGTTTTTCCAATTAAAGGACAATCGGTTCGGGATTTTATTAGAGATTAATCAGAGTCGCCACTTGGGAATGACAATGGTGTCCCAAGTCACCGGTTAATCCCGAATCCGAGGAATTTTGACTCTTATAAATGTCCGCGAAGCAGAGGTCCGGATAAGGAACTCTGTTAACCCGGGAGAAGGTGTTAGGCATTCCCGGATTCCGTGGTTTTAGCACGGTCGCTCCACTGTCGTTCATGACTTTCGTTTGACTTAATTATAGATTTTAACAACATAATGTGTTTTTTACATAAATATTATTTTTTAAGAATTTGCGACATCGCGGAAATACGCCTCGAGTCATACCGCAGCCAGTACGCCTATGACTTTTTGAGTCGTACCAAGTGCACACTCGTTCATAGGAAAGTATATTAAAACCGTGCCCCTAAAATAATCTATCGGCTTTTAATCGTTTTGGGTAAGACCATGAAATTAACTAGTAGTCTTCCCGAATCTAATTATGTTAAACCATTACTAAATGGGGGCCCCGCTTGTTATTCGGGCGAGGCTCGTCCCAATTTAATTTTAAAGTTCGATCCTATTTTGTTCAACTACATTTGCTATATATTGTTTTTGCCTTAATCGATTTCGCGACTTCAAACATTACAGGCCCGTCGCAATTTGTTATTGGGCCTGGTCTTCTTCTTCAGTCATTTATACAATCCCAAAGGGCCAATCCAGGTCTCTAAAGCCTAAACGATCTTCATGAATATCAATTAGCGAGTTTATACAAGTCCGAATGGGAGTTTAGGCCCTCGTTATACATAGAGCCCGAACCAGCGTGAAATAATGAATAATATAACAGAAAGTTTACAATGGGACAAGTGTTCAACATTTGAAGCAAAACCAAGTCACTTTTATTATTGATCAGAAAATTTGCATATAAACAATAACCAATAAAGGTTCAATCAATTACTAGATGCTCATATCTAAGGATGTGTACCAATGTCTAATTATTTGCTAATGAAATATTCTGGATTGAAGCTACTCGCCCTGGAGACTAAGTAAATTAAGGCGATTCAACCGATTACTTATAGTATCAAAAAGAGAAAACTAAACTACTAATCACAGGTTTACTATATTACCCATTTTTGTTGCGAGCTATACCTCCCATCATCTCCAATTCACCCTAATCACACTGCTTCAATATCTAATGGTTTCCACTTTAAAAGAAAAACTCAATCAGATTTGGACTTAGGCCCTTAAAGTTAAATTAACTACATCGAGCAATTTTTAAGCATTCTAAGTACTCAGTTGCATTAACCCAAACATCTACATCTAAGCGATTCAAAGGCCTCAACGCGTTTATACTACTGATTTTACCATGAGATGGCGATTACTGATCTTGTGGGTGTTATTAACCGACTTATGTTTTAGGAGTTATCACCTAATTAAACTAATTGACATTTCTACGATTATACTACTATACTACTACCAGCTATTACATCTTTTGTGTTCATTTTTCTGTTTTTCATCTACTACATGCTACTACAATTAAACTACTAATTCAATAATAAAAAAATGACAAAATGAACTAAAGCAGGAACTTCATTTCAACGTTTCAGCCATTACATCTTCAACAGAATAGAGAATGTACCTGGAATCAACCAAATAAAACCGATGAGTTCTAAGGGGTGAGGAGAAGTAGTAACCACAGCAAAATCCAAAAGCCAATGCAACAGGATAAATGGAATGCCAAATGAATGAGGCCAAACAGCAATCAACGAGCAGGAAAAATCAGCGGAATCAAGACAAAAATCCAGACCAAATCAAGCAAAGAACGCCAAAAATCAGAAGAAAACCAATAAGTTTTTGCTCGACAAATTCCAGAAATCCCACTGTTCTATTGCTATTTTTATCTCCTAGCTTTGTATAAAACCAGCCTAGATATATATTTCAGATTGCTAAAAATTGGAACCCCCTTTTCAGCCTTTTTCTATAGGTATATATAGTTGAGGTAAGGGCTGATGACTTGGGGGAAAAGTTTGGGATTTAATCCCACTTCTTCCCTCTTAAAATTACTAAACTTACACTTTAACCCCAATTTCAGTTACTAAATATCCTTCCAGCATGTGCTGGAAGGTTCTAAAGATTCCTTTTAGGAGTTCTTTACCAATATGACCTTAGGGGTTTGAGATTTTTACAGATTTCCCTTTTTAGGGAGACCATTATACCCTTAAATCTCTGCAAAATTGCAGAAATCAGGGGTACAAAGGACTCCCTTACCCTTTTAGGTTCTAACTATTTACTATTTCACCTTTTTAATTCCCAATTGTGTCCCTAAGGGCACTGTTTATTTACTAGCTTACCTAGGTTAAATTTCAGCAACCTTTGAACCTATTTAACTAATAGCCGGCCCTGGCATTAGTATTTAAGGGCTGGCCAGATTTATTTTAAGGGACTATTTCAATTTTAGCCACTTCTGGATCTATTTCAATTAATTAACACTAAGTTATTTCAAATTTAAGCTAATTGCAGGCATAGCCTGCTTTATTATTAAAACAACTCTTTAAAATCTAGCTAGTCTCAAGTTGAGACTTAGCTTTGGCTATTAAAGCCAATCACCGAACATTTGGGCCCAAAACCATTTGCAGGTTTGGCCATTTTATGCTCAGGGCTCTAAAGAGAGCCTGGGCTAATCTGCATTTGCAAACATAGCCCTTTTGCACAACCAGCCACTTTTAAAGTGGACCGTGTGTTAGGGCTTTATAGAATAGGTCAACCCTTTGCAAGGTTGACCATTCTTAAGCCAATTATTTAACTTATAGCCTAATTTTGTTCATTTTAAGTTCTATCCTATTTAAAAACTAGCCATTTATGAAATCCTAGCACTAACAGCTATAACCACTTCCACTAAGATTGAATAATGTTAATCAAATAACCATACCAACAAGAACTACTGAAAACCCAGTCATCTGAACAAGTATTGCACACACAGTCACATAAGATCAAACAATGTGCATCAATCAATCAAAACTCAGAAGGGACAATTTGATAGGGTTGAATCTTAATCAATCAATTCACATTACTTAGTTTCATGTGACAAAATGTCAATCAATATCAATTAGACTTAATTACAAGCAGTTTATGTCAGATGATACATTGAAAAACCTCAAAACCTTTAATGTTCATGGCATAGACATGCACAGAAGCTAGACTCTCACAAATAATCAGTAAGAGATGAAACATGGCTTAATCGGACATAAGGACCACAGAACAAGTAAAACAAAGTAGCCAGGATCCATTTTCAAGTACTAAACCTAGAATCATACTAAGCAAATAGGACATGGAAAGCATAGGGCTATCAGCTAATCCTAACCTTATGTATGCATATGATAGATCAAGATGAAGATGAAGAAAAGAATAACATGGTGAAACAGTGAAAGAGAAACAGGACAGATCAACCAGGATACTTTAAAAGCAACTTGATGAGAAGAAAATGAAATTAAGCTACTATTAAATCTAAGCATGCATGACAATAGGAGAAAGCTGGACTGTAAAAGCTAAACAGATCCAAAGACTGTAATATTTACAAGATGGAGAAGGAAAGAAAACTCATGGTAACTCTTATGATTTAATAGAACAATGATTTGAAGCAAACATCATGAAGATGAATAAAATGAAACAGAAGCCTAGTTCTATCATGGATAATTAAAAGCCAAAGGCAACAAGAATGGCCACAGTAACTTGAGTTTGATTTTAAACAGAAGACAAAGGTCATGCTTTTTTGTAGTGAATCATAACTTAACAGCTAACATAACAAAAGGGAAAGATGAAATCTCTGATCTTAGAACAAATTAGCATGGGATCAACACAAGACAAATAACAGAATCACATCATTAACAAGCTAAAGAGGAGCAAGCTAAGAAACCTTATGACTAATTATCAGAGCAACATGCCAAAGATGTGAAACAAAAGAAGAAACAATCAGATAAGAACCTTACAACTAATCAAGGGAGAAGAATCATTCAAACTATTAAAAGCTAACAAAGAAGGCTAGAGTCAAAACATTAATCATGCAAAGGAGATGTCAAAGATCAACAAGATTGAAAGAACCTAATACTAACAGAGGTCAAAGAAGAAAAACATCCAAGTCAAGTTTTCACAATAGAGAAACAGAACAAGGACTCCAAACAGCATGAGAAGATAAGCAGAAAGGTCCTGGATTAGCATGTGAAGCACAGGATCGAGATAGCGAGAGATGTGAAACAGAAATGAAATCAGAAAACCATTATAAACCCTATGACTAAACATGTTCAGAGGAACTGGTCAAGGATTAACAGATGAGGATATACATGATAAATTGAAACGAAAGAAGATAAACAGAGGATTAACAAGACCTAAAACTAACATGCAAAACAAAATCAAAGAAGATAAAACAAAACATGCAAGTAAACACAAATAAATCACAATAGCTAAAGAAAGAAAACACAGAAAAGGCGGGTACTTAGCTTGGCGGGGTCTGTCCCCCAAGCTTTCCTCTTCCTCTTTTTCTTTTGGACTTCTTTCAGACTCTCCTATTCTTCTTCTTTGTTCCTTTTCTTTACTTCTTTTCAGACCCCTTTTATCATTTTTCTTTCTTTTCTGATTCTTCTTCTAAGGCTTAAAGACGAAGCCTTTGGGGTTCTGGGTTTGTAGGGGGTATTTGTGGTGGTAAAAGACTGGATCTTGGAAGTGGTTTGAGTTTTGGAGTCGCCGGAGTTAGGTTTCCGGCGACACTTTTTGGGATATTCGAGACGTTCCGGTAATATTCGAGGGGCGAGAGTGGTATGGTTGGATAGATCGTGGAACGGGGGTTCTAATGGCATTGGTTTGAGGCGGTGGTTCATACTTTAGTGGTCACCGGCGATGAGTTCCGGTGACCGGAGTTCTGGAGAAGGGGAGTTCTTTGGGAGTTTCTTGACAGAAAAGAAGAAGAAAAGAAGAGAGATATGAGAAGGGGGCTAGAAGAGGCCGGCGACCACCGTAGGAAGTGGTGGCCGCCATGGCCGTTCAAAGTCTGAAGACGACGATGATGACGATGAAGAGAGGGGGATAAGGGCGGCTGTCTCTAGGGTTTGGATTTGGCTCAAATGAGGCGGCCGTTCAGACCAAAGCCTTTTATAGGCAATATGTCCTAGGAAATCTTGGCCGTCCGTTTGATAGAGATCAACGGCTCAGGGAGGCGTTACTAAAACGACGCCGTTTGAGCTCCTAATGAGACCAAGGTCTGCCCGTTAGATCAACTGGGACGGACGGTCCAGATTTGATCTTTCAAATTAATTGAAGCCTAAGTATCCCAGCCGTTAGATCAACGCAATTGAACGGCTAAGATTAATCCACTTACCTTAGTTAATTAAACAGATCCCCTAATTATTATAGCCGTAGATCTTTGCCTGGAAGAACGGTGGAGATTGAATCTCCCACCTACCTCTGGACTTAATTCCAGATCATTTCCTGGCCGTTGGATTTGGCCTGAAAGAACTGTTGAGATCTAATCTCACACACAAATTGGACGGGCCACCTCTTGGGCCAATTCACTGGCCAAACAATTGGATTTCAATTGGCCAAGTTTTAATCAAACCTATGTATTTTTGTATTTTCTGGTATTTAACCATTTTTAGGTATTTTCTTTTATACTTTTTTTTTCTTTTTCTTTTATGGAAAATTATAAAACCTAATTTCCTATTTACTCAAATTTTCTAGTATTTTTTGCAATTTTTCTGCTATTTTTCCTCTTATTTTCTCCTACTTAAACTATTTTGCTAATTTTCTTAAAATCTAACTAATTAAACTAACAAATTAATTACTTAGCCTATATTTTTTTTGATTTTCTTCTAATTTCCACTTATTCAAACACAAAAGTATAGCCAATTTCCAATAAATCAAGTAATTGCACTCAAAAACACTTTTATTTTAATTTTGGAATTAATTGCTCAATGCAAAAATCACGTGCTCACAGCTGCCCCTCTTTGCTCTGGAGCACGAAGAGTTTCAGGGCAAAGATAAGTGAGCAGTAATGAGAGATTTTTGCCCACTTGCATATTTTGTATGAAGCATTTTGAAAAACTTTTGACCGCACCCTGCTTCAGAGGTTGCCTACATATCCCGGGCTAAACAGAAATCAGGTCAGTGTAGTTCGGGAAGGTCGGGTAGTTTAAAACTACCAGGGAATTGTTGTTGTTGCTATTATTGCTATTATTGTTGACTAACTCCTTATTACACCGGGGGGGGGGGAAATGTAAAATGAAGAAGCTATTCTAAGCTATGATCCTACAATTACAATTGTTCCTAATCTAGCTTTTGCTCTTCTTCCCTTCCCGGTGATGCAGAATCTTCCTTTTTTGTTGATTTTCTTTGATGCTGACTCTCTTTTTTTTTGTTGATTTTCTTGTTTTTCTTGATCTCGAGCTGAACCTGCTCAAAACAAAACAACAAACTACCCTCTTTTTTTTCTTTTTCTGCCCCAGTGTGGGCTTTTAACTATATAAACCATGATGTGCAGAAAAGTATTCCCGTATTAGAAGGTGGGCACCTAACTGAAATTAAACGTGCAATGTGATGCAGAAAAATATTCATGTATTAGAAGGTGGGCACCTAATAGAATTTAAACGTGCAATGCGATGCAGAAAAATATTCCCGTATTAGAAGGTGGGCACCTAACTGAAATTAAACGTGCAATGCAAATGCAGAAAAGTATTCCCGTATTAGAAGGTGGGCACCTAACAGAATTTAAACGTGCAATGCGATGCAGAAAAATATTCCCGTATTAGAAGGTGGGCGCCTAACTGAAATTAAACGTGCAATGCGAATGCAGAAAATATTCCCGTATTCGAAGGTGGGCACCTAACCGAAATTAAACGTGCAATGCGATGCAGAAAAGTATTCCCGTATTTGAAGGTGGGCACCTAACAGAATTTAAACGTGCAATGCGATGCAGAAAAGTATTCATGTATTTGAAGGTGGGCACCTAACAGAAATTAAACGTGCAATGCGATGTAGAAAAATATTCCCGCAGCCTGAGGACTGGGCGTGGATTTTAAAGGATGCTACCTTCCTCTTTTTGGTATTTTCTTTTACTAATTATCTCTTGCCTGTGAATTTCTCCACTTATTGGCGAACTTTCTCTTTTTGTGTTTTCTATTTTTCCATATTGGTCACATTCACTTTAAAGTGATGAGTGACAATTTGTTCCTGCATGAAACAAAATTTATTAGATATAAACTGCTGGCAACTGGCATCTGCCGTCCCTGCTTCTTATTGCGCACCTAACCGAAATTAAACGTGCAATGCGATGTAGAAAAAATATTCCCGTATTAGAAGGTGGGCACCTAACAGAATTTAAACGTGCAATGCGAATGCAGAAAAGTATTCCCGTATTAGAAGGTGGGCACCTAACAGAATTTAAACGTGCAATGCGATGCAGAAAAGTATTCCCGTATTAGAAGGTGGGCACCTAACAGAATTTAAACATGCAATGCGATGCAGAAAAATATTCCCGTATTAGAAGGTGGGCACCTAACTGAAATTAAACGTGCAATGCAAATGCCGAAAAGTATTCCCGTATTAGAAGGTGGGCACCTAACAGAATTTAAACGTGCAATGCGAATGCAGAAATGTATTCTCGTATTAGAAGGTGGGCACCTAAAAGATGTTACCTTCCTCTTTTTGGTATTTTCTTTTTACCAACTTATCTCTTGCCTGTGAATTTCACCACTTATTCGGTAGACTTCCTCTTTTTGGTATTTTAAATTTTCCACGTTGGTCACATTCCCTTTAAAGTGATTAGTGACAATTTGTTCCTGCATGAAACAAAATTTATTAGATATAAACTGCTGGCAACTGGCATCCTGCCGTCCCCACTTCTTATTGCTTCCTTTGTTTTCGCTTTCTCATGTTGCATGGCTTTCGACTTCTTGTCCCTTGCAAACTCTTTTTGTATTTTCTCATTTCTCCATTTTTGTTTTGTTTTCTTTTTCTTTGGCCATGTTTGCCAGGCTTCTTTATTCCCTTCCCCAATCTTCTATCCTTTCTGATCCAGTGTTGTTTCAACTTCCGTTATCAGGAGCCGGTAGTTAGCTCTCAAAAAGGTAAACAATGAAATGCAGAAAATGAAAGAAAAGTAAGGGTGTTTTGGAGAGATGACAGAACTTATCTGGGTATTTGCTGGCTGATTCCGCTGACCATGCCATGTATTTAAACTCTGACCCAATTCGTTCCAATCATTATTCTGACTCTGAATTGCCTTTGACCCAAACCGATACTATTTTTGTTGCCTTTTCTCTTTCTCTGATAGTCCTCACGATCGCTCTATGGTGCCTCGAAAGGTTTTCACCAATAGAACTCTCTTATTTATTCTTTCAACCTCACAATCATCTCACAGTGCCGATTAAGGTTTTCACCTGATGAGACTCTCTCATTTTATTTCTCTCAACCTCACAATCGCCTCACAGTGCCGGCTAAGGTTTTCACTGATGAGACTCTCTCATTTTTTATTTTTTCCATTTTTCCTTTTTGTACTTTGTTTTCTGTACCACGGGTATTATCCAATGCTTCGCTCCTCCTTCGTTGTATTTGTTATCATTTCAAAATTGATCAGAAGGTCTTTCTTTGGACTGTAACGTGGCTTTTGGGTGGGTTAAGAAAGAAAGATATAAAGGCTCAAAATTTCACGAGGGTTAAAAAATATTTACAACTCTCGGAATTATTAAACATAACTTCTACCCCAGTTTCAATATGTGGGGAATTTTTGAATTTTTCCTTTGTTGTGACTGAACCTCAGAGAGGCTGCCTACGTACCCTTTCGGGATCAAGTCAGACGTAGTTCATCCAACTTCATAAGTTAGATGGATTTCTTTTGACTTTTTCCCGATTTTTTGTCTTTTTCTCTTTTTTTTTTTCATCATTTTTTTTTCTTTTTCCTTTTTCCTTTTTTTTTCATCATTTCATTTTTCATTCTGGCAATTTCGATCTTATTGCACTAGAGCGATTCCGAGAGACGGATATGAAAGAATATATTCATTAAGGCTCAAAGGGGTTATCAATGGATAAAGTGTTTGGATAGAGAATAAAACGCCTTCGTCATTTCAATTCCAAAATCACAACAAAAATACAAAACACATAATTGAAAAGGAATCATACATAGTATCTTTTGACTGCATCTGAATTGATAGCAGTCTCTACACACTTTCCTTCAACATCTATTAAATACAATGCTCCATTGGACAACACCCGTGATACCACAAACGGTCCCCGCCAATTTGGCGCAAACTTGCCCTTCGCCTCGGCCCAATGCGGTAAGATACGCCTCAATACAAGCTGTCCGATTTCAAACTTTCGAGGCCGTACCTTCTTATTGTATGCTCTGGCCATTCTCCGCTGATACAACTGTCCATGGCAGACCGCGGCCAATCTCTTCTCATCAATCAAATTCAACTGTTCTAACCGGGCCTTTACCCATTCATCGTCATCTATCTCATATTCGGCTATAATTCGCAATGACGGTATTTCTATTTCTGCGGGTATAACGGCCTCTGTTCCATACACCAGAGTATAAGGTGTGGTTCCGATAGAAGTACGTACCGTCGTGCGGTAACCCATAAGAGCAAAGGGTAACTTTTCATGCCACTGCCTGGATCCTTCTACCATTTTTCGGAGAATCTTCTTGATATTCTTGTTAGCCGCTTCTACCGCTCCATTCGCCTTTGGCCTGTAAGGTGTGGAATTGCGGTGCGTGATCTTAAACCTTTCACAAACTTCTGCCATGAGATGACTGTTTAAATTGGCTCCATTGTCCGTGATAATCACCTTGGGGATTCCAAATCGGCATATAATATTCTCGTGCACAAAATCCACCACCGCTTTCTTCGTCACCGCCTTGAATGTCTTAGCTTCAACCCACTTGGTGAAATAATCAATTGCAACCAGGATGAACCTGTGCCCATTAGAAGCGGCTGGATCTATTGGGCCGATGACATCCATGCCCCAAGAAACAAAGGGCCAAGGTGTTGACATTGTGTGCAACTCGTAAGGCGGGGAATGGATCAGATCCCCATGTACCTGGCATTGATGGCATTTCTTTACATACCTGATACAATCACGCTCCATAGTGAGCCAGTAGTACCCAGCTCTCAAAATCTTCTTTGCTAAAACATATCCGCTCATGTGAGGTCCGCATACTCCAGCATGTACTTCAATCATGATTTCATCTGCTTGTTGTGCATCTACACACCGCAATAAACCCAGATCTGGTGTTCTTTTGTATACCACTCCTCCACTGAGGAAAAATCCATTGGCTAGACGCCTGATGGCTCTCTTCTGGTCTCCAGTGGCTTGCTCCGGGTATTTGCCATCTTTCAAGTATTCACTAATATCATGATATCACAGCTCTCCATCTGACTCTTCTTCCACAGCGAAGCAATAAGCATTCTGATCTCGGACTTGGATCTGGAGTGGATCTATATATGTCTTGTCCGGATGATGCAACATAGAGGACAATGTGGCCAAAGCATCTGCAATCTCATTGTGCATTCTTGGGATGTGCTTGAACTCTATAGACCGGAATCTTTGAGACAACTCGTGCAAACAATACCGATATGGTATCAATTTCAAATCTCGTGTCTCCCATTCCCCTTGAATTTGGTGTACCAAGAGATCCGAGTCACCCATGACCAAAATCTCTTGAATACCCATGTCAATTGCCATCCTTAATCCCAAGATGCACGCCTCATATTCGGCCATATTGTTGGTACAGAGAAAAATCGAAGCTGAGCTGTAACGGGATAGTGTTGACCCGTACTTGAAATGAGTACCGCTCCGATACCAACGCCCCTGCTGTTGACGGCTCCGTCAAAGTACATTTTCCATCCCGGTCTCTCATCTTGCTCCATCTCCTCGACAAGCATTGCCTCTTCATCCGGAAAGTATGTTTTCAATGGTTCATATTCATCATCCACCGGATTCTCGGCTAAATGGTCTGCAATAGCTTGTGCCTTCATTGCCGTGCGAGTTACATAGACAATGTCAAATTCCGTGAGCAGAATTTGCCACTTGGCCAGTCTTCCCGTAGGCATAGGCTTCTGAAATATATACTTGAGGGGATCCAATCGTGATATCAAGTACGTGGTATATGCTGACAAATAATGCTTTAGCTTCCGAGCTACCCAAATCAATGCACAACAAGTTCTTTCCAGTTGGGTATACTTCACCTCGTAGGATGTAAACTTTTTGCTGAGGTAATAGATGGCTTGTTCTTTCTTGCCTGTCTCATCATGTTGACCCAGTACACAACCGAAAGAGTTATCCAGCACGGTCAGATACAAAATCAAAGGTCGCCCTGGTTCTGGAGGTACTAACACCGGAGGATTGGCCAAATATTCCTTGATCTTGTCAAAGGCTTCCTGACACTCGTCGGTCCATTTCACTGCTGCATCTTTCTTCAACAACTTGAAGATCGGCTCGCATGTTGATGTCAATTGAGCAATGAACCGACTAATGTAATTCAACCTTCCTAGCAAACTCATGACCTCCTTTTTGTTCTTCGGCGGAGGTAGACTTTGAATAGCCTTGATCTTTGATGGATCCAATTCAATACCTCGCCGACTCACAATAAACCCCAGTAGTTTCCCTGAAGGTACTCCAAAAGCACACTTCGCCGGATTGAGCTTTAGATTGTACCTCCGGAGTCTTTGGAAAAACTTCCTCAAATCTCTCACATGATCAGGTTGTTTTCTGGACTTTATGATTACATCGTCCACATATACTTCAATTTCTCGATGCATCATATCGTGAAACATTGTGGTCATTGCCCTCATGTAAGTTGCCCCGGCATTCTTCAATCCAAACGGCATTACTCTGTAACAGTATGTTCCCCAAGGTGTAATGAAGGCAGTTTTCTCGGCATCTTCTTCGTCCATAAGGATCTGGTGATATCAAGCATAACAGTCCACAAACGAACCGATCTCATGCTTGGCGCAATTGTCGATCAATATGTGAATGTTTGGCAATGGGAAGTCATCCTTCGGACTGGCTTTGTTGAGGTCTCTATAGTCTACACACACTCTGGTTTTGCCATCTTTCTTCGGGACCAGCACAACATTTGCCAACCAGGTGGGGTACTTGGTAACTCTTATGACCTTTGCCTCAAACTGCTTATTCACCTCTTCTTTTATCTTCACACTAATGTCCGTTTTGAATTTCCTCAGCTTTTGCTTTACCGGCCAGCATTCAGAATAGATAGGCAACTTGTGTACCACCAAATCGGTGCTAAGTCCGGGCATGTCATCATAGGACCAGGCAAAGATGTCCTTAAATTCATGTAACAACCTTATCAATTCATCCCTGAGTGGCGCCTCCAAATGCACACTAATCTTTGTTTCTCGGACATCATCTTCGCTCCCCAAATTTACGGATTCCGTATCACTCAGATTCGGTTTGGGTTCTTCCTCGTATTGTTTCATGTCCTTACTTATTTCCTCCAGGGCTTCCTTATCCTCACATTCTATTTCACTATCTTCCTCGATTTCTTATATAGTAACGTGATTGTCAGAACTGGGTCTAGAATCCTTCACGCATGACATGGCATTGGAATCAACATATGCAAAATTGTACAAAAGGAAAAATAAAGAAAAATAAGGCAAAAGTGAAGAAAAAGGGAGACTGCATTTCATTAATAAAAGAGTGAACAATGTTCGGGATACATGGTGATTTTCTTTTCATGAGGGGAATGGGAAAACTATAAAAATAATAACTTTCGGGAAAGCAATGATGAAATTTTGAGCTAACTACCAAGACTCCTTCCTGACAGGGAAAGGAGTAGCTTCCTAATTGTTCAACGTGATTCCAGGCCCCACAAACTGCACGTCCATTTTGCTTGTGCCTTCCCCTGCTTCAATCGTATTCACCTCCCAAAACATCTTCTCAAAACCCAGCATTTCTTCATCAAGTTGGGTCTCAATGTACTTTGTCGCAGCAGATGGTTGATATTTTGTACCAGCCCTGATGAAGGTGTCGGATAATTTGGGTATGGGTTTGGGCAAGGTCCAGTTCTTTTTGGCTTTTGAGGCTCTTTGGATGTCGGCGAAGGTGGGTTTGAACCCTAAGCCGAATGTACCTTTGTTTTCCGGAAGCTGAACTGGTTGAATGACTCCCTGCAGTGTTTTGCCTAATCCCCTCCCCGGCGCAAATCCGTTTCTCAGCATTTCTCTGGCCACCATCACAGCAGTTGGTGCCATCATAGGGGTTGGCAACTTTTCCCCTTCAGCAATTCTGTTCACCACAACAGCATCCGTCACTTGGTAGACCCAAGGACCTCTATCCCCATCAGTATCATCAAAAGGTGCTACCACATTACAAGCATTTTCCTCCCCGTGTACGACAATCTCTTGCTGTTCCCACTCAAACTTGACCATCTGGTGTAGAGAAGATGGTACTGCCTTGGCCGCATGAATCCAGGGTCGGCCTAACAACAAGTTATACGACACGGCAATGTCGAGCACCTGGAAATCCATAGTAAAATCAACGGGACCGATGGTCACTTCCAAAATAATATCTCCTAATGTGTTTTTACCTCCGCCGTCAAACCCTCTCACGTTGATACTGTTCCTCCGGATTCTGTCCGGGCTAATGTTCAGCTTCCCTAAAGTTGACAGCGGGCAAATGTTAGCGCTCGATCAGTTGTCAATCAATACCCTGGTCACGACTGACTCTTCACTTTTTACTGTAAAGTACAATGCTTTATTGTGTTCAATTCCCTCCACCGGCAGCTCCTTATCAGAGAAGGTGATCCTATTAGACTCGAAAATTTTGCTGGTAATCTTCTCCAAGTGACACACTGAAATCTTTTCCGGAACATGAGCCTCATTTAGAATCTTCATAAGAGCCTTCCGGTGCTCTTCTGAATGTATCAACAAAGATAGCAAAGAAATTTGGGCCGGGGTCTTTCTTAACTGCTCAACCACTGAGTACTCTTGTGACTTCATTTTCTTAAGGAATTCTTCTGCTTCCTCCTCCGACACTGGCTTCTTCAATTGACTTTCTTTTACCGTCTTCATCTTTCTCAGTTCCTCTGGAGCAAAACACCTTCCTGACCGGGTGAGCCCGTGCGTTTCATTAATTTCACCGGAAATCTCTTTTCCCTTGTAAACTACTGCTACCTTGTTATAGTTCCAAGGTACAGTCTTTGTACTCACCACTGGCATTTTCACTACTGGTTTTATGATTACTGGCTCTGCACTTGCGCCTTTCACGGTCACGATCGTCTTTGCGCCCGGCACTACCACTTTTAAACCTCCCACCACTACTGGCTTTGGTTTCTCAACAATCGCTTTCTCCTTCACAACTTCCTTTTCTAACTTGTCACTCGACTTTATCATCATCACGGCCTGAGATGGTTTTTGACTGCCATCACCCTGCACCAATTCTATCATATGTGTTTCGTGGTGATTTGGTAGAGGATTCTGGGTAATGTTTGGGGCTTCGGGAGCCTGTACTTCAATTCTCCTCTCATCAATAAGATCTTGAATGGCATTCTTCAATTGCCAACACTTTTCAGTATCGTGGCCCAATGTTCTCGAACAGTATTCACATCTGACAGAAGAATCAAGATTTTTCGGGGGTGGGTTTGGAACTTTTGGTGCGACTGGTCTTAACATCCCCAACTCTTTCAACCTATGATAAAGGCTGGTATATGATTCTCCGAGAGGGGTGAATGTTTTTCTTGCTTTGTTTCTCCAATCAGCGTCCGGCCTGGGTCTATTTTGGTTTCGGTAAGGTTTAGAGGTCGGATATGTGTTCTGGGTGTGGTATACATTGTGTGGAGCTTGAGCTCTCCACACATGAGGTGGTGGTGGTGGGTAGGCTTGGGCTTGTGGGTGGTGGTAATGTGGGACAGTTGGTGGGTACGATGGTGGTGGTGGGTTATATGGGCTTGGTGTGTTGTACGGGTTTGGCGGATAAGATGGTGGTGGTGGATTATATGGAGTTGCTGGGCTTGGTGGGTGTTGGCGGTAGGGTCTTGGTGGGTTATAATGTGGGTTGCGACTCCATGGCCTACTTTCTATGGTTGCTACTTCTTCCTTCTTCTTCTTTCCCATCACTCCCCCGTTTCCACTTTGTATAGCTTGATTGGTGGCCTTGATAGCCGAAAAACTCATAATTTTGTTTGTCTTCAAACCTTCCTCTACAAAACTCCCCATTTTCACAACTTCATTAAAACTCTTTCCAATTGCTGACACTAGATGGCCGTAGTATGTTGGCTCCAAGAGCCTGTAGAAAACAATCCACCATCTCCCCTTCTTTCATGGGTGGATCCACTCTAGCGGCCTGTTCCCTCCATCTAAAACCGTATTCCCTAAAGCTTTCTCCCGGCTTCTTCTCCATCTTGGTAAGGGATAACCTGTCGGGTATGATCTCCAAATTGTACTGAAAGTGACTAGCGAAAGCTTGTGCTAAGTCATCCCAGACGAACCACCTTGTATGGTCCTGTCGGGTGTACCATTCCAGAGCTGATCCACTCAAACTTTGGCCGAAGTACGCCATCAACAATTCATCTCTACCTCCCGCGCCTCTCATCTTGCTACAGTATCCTCTGAGATGAGCTACCGGATCCCCATGTCCGCTATACATGTCGAACTTTGGCAACTTGAATCCCACGGGAAGCTGCACCTCAGGGAACAAACACATGTCTTTGTAGGCTACATTTACTTGCCCTCCCAGTCCTTGCATATTACGGAAAGCATTCTCAAGACTTTTCACTTTCCGAGCCATCTCTTCCTGCCCGGCACTTGCTTCCATCATCGGAGCACGAGACTCGTGTTGTCTGAAAGTCGGCTCCGGAGGGTAGTAGTGAGGATCCTGGATATGAAACATCGGTTCACTAGAGGATTTGTGGATAACAGGTGGGCGGAGGTGCCACATATACAGGAGCAACTTGTGGTATATGTGGTGGTGCTTGCTTGGCTGGAGGTGGTGGTATCTGGGAGGTGGAAGCATAGTAGTGAGAGTAATCGGGGTAGGTGGAGGACGAGTTCATTGTTGGTGGCTCAGGGTTAGGATTGGCTGGAGGGACATATGCAGGGTTAGCAGGGTAGGCTGGTAGTGGTTGACCTCTAGACCAAGACTGGTACATTTCGGCCATCTGCTGTCTCAACTTGTACATTTCTTCCTTCATCCCTGCCACATCCACGATCTCTTCTTCGTGAGCAGGGTCCACAATAGTTGCCTCGATTTCCTGGGATACAGCCTTTGTCATCTTTTTGTATCTGGTGTTGTATGGGTGGGTAGCCAGAATGCCAGTTGCCTAGAAAATCTGGACTCACAAGCATCAACACTCGTTAGTTGTTAGAGCATGAAAAAATAAACACATTTGCTCGAGTCGTTATGCATCATCCCAGCCGCTGCTCACTTGGACCAATCACCTTTTGCTCTTTTGTTTTCTTTCTTTCTTTTCTTCTTTTCTTTTCTTTTCTCTTTTGCTTTTTATCTTTTCTTGCTTTTTTTTTTCTTTTCTTGCTTTTTCTTTCCTCTCTTTTTCCTTGTCGTTTTCATAATTACGTTCCTATTCATTTGCCTAGCGGATTTAAAGGAAATGACATAAAGTAAAAGAATTGGTAACAACACTTGTTTTCTCATTGATAATTCAAAACATTGATTACAAAGTGATGTTTTAAAGATGATGCATGACCTAAGAGTACATTAATGCACCTAGTGCCCGCGAGGCATCGTTCGGCCTTGCCGCGGGCCTATATGCTAATCCCCTTTGAAGCCTATCCAGGTCGGCCATGACTTGTTGTACAAAGAACTTCACTGCAGATACAAAAGTCCTTCGAGACATATCTTCACAAAGCTGAGTCTTCCGGGTGATGTATTGGGCGATGCGAATAATCTTTTCTCTGATGACCCCTTTTTCTTGTTATAACCGGCTTATTTGTTGAGTGCGAGCATCCAAGGTATGTTGGTTGTCCTTTTGCACTTGTTGCAGCTCCAATTTCAATCTAGCCATGGTCGTGTAGCAGTGCTCTCTCTCCTCCTCAAGATCTTTGATAATCTTGTTACTCTTGACCGTGGCTGAAATTATTTTCTTTCTAAGCTGAGCTACTTCAACATCGTGCTTGTCTTGTAGCTGCCGAACCAACTTGGCTCTTTCATCGGCGTCTCTGCCCATTTGCTTTCGAGCCTTGACTAACTCTCTTTCAGCTACGTCCAAATCAAAGCTATAGTCATTTACTTTCCGCCGGAGAATCTCAATTAACTTTTCATCTCGGGCTGAACGAACCGGGGTCTCGGATGCAATTTTCATTTGAGCTATTTGAGCCTTCAACATATCATTTTCTTTTTTCAGCCTGTTTCTTTTCCACTTCATCGGATGCTGCTTGCAAGCCACTCTCGAAATGAAGATTTCTCAGTTTATCCTCCAACAGACTGATTTTGGCCTTGTATTCCTTTTCCTTGGCCGCCCATTTCAGATTTTCCTCGGATTGCTCTATCAGGTCTTGCAAGTGAGGTCTCTTTGAAAGACGTTCGTGTTCAACCCCTCGTCGGTACCATGTGGAGTATCCAGGTGATATCTCCCCCTTTGCCCTATTCGGCACACAAGTATCAATCTTCAAATTTTGGCATTCATTCCAGATTTGCCGGATTTTTGCTTCCGGGAATTGCCCGTCCGGACCAATCTCCACAGCTTGCACACTGAGATCCCCATCTCTCGGAATAATCTGACACCGACCCAACTGTCGCAGGGCTCTGTATGGAGCATAAGGTTGTATACTCTTCAAACCCATGATAAAAAATGGCGATCCCTCCGTTGGCATGTATATCACCTCGTCAAGAGGTAACCAGTCATACGTCCAATCAATTTGACCGTCGGTTAGTGATCGAAGATACGTAATCCAACCTTGAACTCCCTCTGGCAACTTTACTTCTTTTGTCCTCGCATTGAATTCTTCTAAACATGTCCGTTCGGCCGAACCATAGCTTGAGTACGAAGGATGGTGGCATAGATGCTCGATTAGCCAGATTTGCAAGATCAAGTTACACCCTTCGAAGAAGTTGGCCCCTGCTTTGCACGCAGTTAGAGCACGATAGATATCCGCAACAATCATTGGGGCCAGAGTACAGTTATCTTGTACTATCAGTGTGGTAGCTACTCCGGCAACTTTTATGTTGATATGTCCATCTTTCCTCGGGAATACAACAACTCCAAGAAATGCCACCAAAAATGCGAACCTCCGGTGTTCTTCCCATTTCGCCCGGTTGGACTTGCAACCTAGCTTGTTGGTGAGGTCATTGAAACCCCCAACGTGTCCAAACCTATTGTAGATGAAGCTTAAAGAACAAAACTCGTTAGCCAGATCTTCACTATGAACATTCCGGGCGATTTTCAAAGAGTCGAGGAAGCGATGTATTGTTACCGTCCTCGGAGATACGGGGTATTTTCCTTTCAGCGGGACCTCAGTCTTCCCGATGTAGAAGGCAATCTCCTCCAAAGTTGGGGTAAGTTCAAAATCTGGGAAATGAAATACGTTGTGTGCCGAATCCCAAAACGTGACCAACGCTCTAACCACATCACCTCGAGGAACCATGTCTAGTAAACCCGTAAGGCCTTTCAAGTACTTTTTAACCCAGTCTTGACCATCGGATCCCATGTCCTGCCACCATAATCTCAGCTCCAAGGGGATTTTATTTAGGGAAAAGTGTTCATTCATCATCGTGCTCGTCCTGCACATTTATTAAGGTGATTTTATTTAGAAGAAAGAAAAAATCTTTTTCAAAGCAAGTTTTCAATTTTTTGAAGGAAAGAAAAGAAAATGATTTTCGAAGTGGCCATTTTTGCCAAAACAACCTTCCGTCGTCCTTTCGGAACATTCGGCAATTTCCAAAAATAGCAATCACCTCGATTATTTGAAAAGAAAATCTTTTTTGGTCTTTTTCTAAAAGTGTGGTTGGACCCGTTTAAGGGTTGCCTACGTATCCCACCTAATGGCGAGAATCAAACCTGCGTAGTTCGGTCAGATTATTTGACCAATTATTTCAAAAAATGTTCCACCTATTTTTTTCAAATTTTCAAATTTTCCATGTACCTATTTTCTATAAATCATTATTTTCCTCTCTCTTTTTTTCTTTTTCAACAATTTTTTTATCCTCGGGATTTCCGCCGGTCCGCATAACGATCAAGGACAATAAAATGCAACACATAGCATGCTCGGTCTTTTCAATACCGGGTCACCTGTCCCAGACGGACCCAACCCCCGTGTTGAGTCCCCTAAGTCAAATATGATGCAAATAATCGTCCTAGACCTATGTTCAAAATCTTATGGTTTCATGGATTGCTAGACCGTGTACCCGAGCGGACAACTCGAATCGAGGAGGGGGCTACGTACCGGTGACCCGCGGAGTCAATCGGCTTTGTAACTTATCCGGCCTCTGTTTTCTTAATTTAAGGTGACTTTAACAGAAAGGGGAGTCTCAACCAGTAAGCACATCCCCAGGGAAGAAGAGAGAAGGGTTTTTCGGCACAATTTTATATACAGTTCACATAATATCAAAGCAATAAAGCACATAGCATGTTGTTCAAATCACATAATGAAGTCAAATAAAAACGCGAACGGCAGTTCTAAGGAGCTCGAGTTCTTAAACCCCTGAAACCGGAGTTCAGGGTTGGATCCCCAGCAGAGTCGCCAGAGCTGTCACACCTCCCTCTTTACTACCCCAACACACTTAAAAGCGTATGAATACACTTGTAGGGTATACCCCGACGCTCAATTACCCGAAACGGATAAAATAACGTAA
The DNA here is from genome assembly GCA_032618575.1 of Nicotiana noctiflora. Lineage (NCBI taxonomy): Eukaryota > Viridiplantae > Streptophyta > Magnoliopsida > Solanales > Solanaceae > Nicotiana > Nicotiana noctiflora. The sequence goes on from JASVEL010001846.1 coordinate 65,160, forward strand.
GGGAAGGAGTTTTTCCAATTAAAGGACAATCGGTTCGGGATTTTATTAGAGATTAATCAGAGTCGCCACTTGGGAATGACAATGGTGTCCCAAGTCACCGGTTAATCCCGAATCCGAGGAATTTTGACTCTTATAAATGTTTGCGAAGCAGAGGTCCGGATAAGGAACTCTGTTAACCCGGGAGAAGGTGTTTGGCATTCCCGGATTCCGTGGTTTTAGCACGGTCGCTCCACTGTCGTTCATGACTTTCGTTTGACTTAATTATAGATTTTAACAACATAATGTGTTTTTTACATAAATATTATTTTTTAAGAATTTGCGACATCGCGGAAACACGCCTCGAGTCATACCGCAGCCAGTACGCCTATGACTTTTTGGTGTATTTCGGCTTTGCCGAGATTTGGATTTGAGTCGCACCAAGTGCACACTCGTTCATAGGAAAGTATATTAAAACCGTGCCCCTAAAATAATCTATCGGCTTTTAATCGTTTTGGGTAAGACCATGAAATTAACTAGTAGTCTTCCCGAATCTAATTATGTTAAACCATTACTAAATGGGGGCCCCGCTTGTTATTCGGGCGAGGCTCGTCCCAATTTAATTTTAAAGTTCGATCCTATTTTGTTCAACTACATTTGCTATATATTGTTTTTGCCTTAATCGATTTCGCGACTTCAAACATTACAGGCCCATCGCAATTTGTTATTGGGCCTGGTCTTCTTCTTCAGTCATTTATACAATCCCAAAGGGCCAATCCAGGTCTCTAAAGCCTAAACGATCTTCATGAATATCAATTAGCGAGTTTATACAAGTCCGAATGGGAGTTTAGGCCCTCGTTATACATAGAGCCCGAACCAGCGTGAAATAATGAATAATATAACAGAAAGTTTACAATGGGACAAGTGTTCAACATTTGAAGCAAAACCAAGTCACTTTTATTATTGATCAGAAAATTTGCATATAAACAATAACCAATAAAGGTTCAATCAATTACTAGATGCTCATATCTAAGGATGTGTACCAATGTCTAATTATTTGCTAATGAAATATTCTGGATTGAAGCTACTCGCCCTGGAGACTAAGTAAATTAAGGCGATTCAACCGATTACTTATAGTATCAAAAAGAGAAAACTAAACTACTAATCACAGGTTTACTATATTACCCATTTTTGTTGCGAGCTATACCTCCCATCATCTCCAATTCACCCTAATCACACTGCTTCAATATCTAATGGTTTCCACTTTAAAAGAAAAACTCAATCAGATTTGGACTTAGGCCCTTAAAGTTAAATTAACTACATCGAGCAATTTTTAAGCATTCTAAGTACTCAGTTGCATTAACCCAAACATCTACATCCTGTCACGACCCGGATTTTCCCCCAACATCGGGATCGTGATGGCGCCTACTCGTGGTAGCTAGGCAAGCCACTCTATTCATACTATCCCATTTTTAACACAATTTTAATTAAATAAATGCGGAATACTTTATCGAAATAGAAATAACTAATTACAAGCCAAGACTTGGAGTCACCAACTCACAAACTACTATGGAATACTACACATAAAAGTCTGAAGGAAATATAACATAATTCCGTTTGTCTCGGAACAATGAGACTACAGCTATTAACATAAATAAAGAAAGAGACGCCGGGCCTGCGGACGTCTGCAAGCTACCTCGGTCTCAAATGTGATCAACTCCCACGCAATCTATTTACTGCTGCTGCTGCTGCTCCTGATCGTAACCTGGACCTGTGCAAAAACGCACAGAAGTGTAGTATCAGCACAACCGACCCCATGTGCTGGTAAGTGCCTGGCCTATCCCGGCGAAGTAGTGACAAGCCTAGGACCATACACCCACATAAACCTGTGCAATTCAATATATATATATATGTACCACAAAATAACAAGAAATAATCAAGTATTAACACCATAAGGAATATCTTAAAGAATTCAACAATTAACCAGAGTTAATAATTTCACAAGGAAAAACAAAGTGTAATGTAAACACAAGTAATATCAATTCAAGAAATAGCAAACAGTTGCACGGCATCACCCTTCGTGCTTTTACTCTCATCCTCACCAAATAAGCAAATAAAGTACACGGCAACACCCTTCGTGCTTTTACTCTCATTCTCACATCCATGGTACGGCATGATCCTTCGTACATGGTTCAATAATAGGGCACGGCATGATCCTTCGTGCATAAATAAATAAATAAACATGGCACGGCATCACCCTTCGTGCATTATCACTCTTCCTCACCCAAATAACAATCAAATAAGTTCACAAGGAAAACAAGGTATAATGGAAACACAAGTAATATCAAATCAAGAAATAGCAAACAATTGCACGGCATCACCCTTCGTGCTTTTACTCTCATCCTCACCAAATAAACAAATAAAGTACACGGCATCACCCTTCGTGCTTTTACTCTCATCCTCACACCCATAGTACGGCATGATCCTTCGTACATGGTTCAATAACAGGGCACGACATGATCCTTCGTGCATAATCAATAAATAAACATGGCACGGCATTAACCTTCGTGCATAAATAAATAAAACATGGCACGGCATCACCCTTCGTGCATTATCACTCTTCCTCACCCAAATAACAATCACGGTTAAGGGTAAAGAAAGAAACAATAATTCATAATCCGTCCCATCAAGGGCAATCAATAATAATCTTCACAACAAGTCCCAACAAGGGAGAACAATAACAATTCATCTGCAATATATCTCAAAATAATTATTTTCCAATGACTCACGGTCATATTGGACGCCAGTGTATGGATGCTCGTCACCACAGCCCATACACCGCACTCGATCACATAACACATAACACATAATCCTATTCCCTCAAGCTAGGATAGAACAAACACTTACCTCGAATGCTTATGAACAATTCACCCCGTGGAAATGTCTTTTCCTTTTGAATTTGACTCCAATCCAATCGTATTTATACACAATTGATTTAATATCATCAATTCTACTTAACAAACTAGTTTATATTGCTAAATATGGTTTTTACAACATTCTGCCCGGAATAGTAAAAACCGACCCCGGGCCCACATAATCGAAACTCAAGTTTCGAACCAAAATAATTTCACCCAATCTTCCATGAGTTCAAATATACAAATTGTTCTTAAGTTCGACTCCAAAACGAGGTCTAAATCGCAAATTCTTTGAAAGCCCTAACTATACCCATTTCTCAAATTTTCAACCAATTTATACATGTTTAAGCCTAAGGATTTGATTGATGTTGATGAAAAATGAAGAAAACGAGTTAACAATACTTACCCAATGAACTTTGATGAAGAAATGCCTCAAAAATCGCCTAAAATGTTGTGGAGAAGAGAGTTGAACAGAAATGGGATTTTTATCCCGTTTCTGTTCTGTTTTCTGTCTTAAATTCACTGGGCGAAAATTTACTCTATGCGATCGCAGGGCCTGTGATGCGATCGCATAGAAGAAAATAAGGAGACAACAAAATTGCTCTATGCGATCGCGGAGGACAAATGCGATCGCATAGCAGGAAATGGATGAACTGAAATTACTCTATGCGATCGCAGGGAATGGTACGCGATCGCATAGAAGGAAATTCTGGGCCTCAGTCTTACTCTATGCGATCGCTAGGAATAGTATGCGATCGCATAGGATGAAAAGTGGAAGCTATGCGATCGCGTGGGCTCTATTGCGATCGCACAGAAGGATTTTTGGGACCTCTAATCTTTGCTCTATGCGATCGCGGCCTCACCTATGCGATCGCATAGAAGAAAATCTCTGTGCAAAAATTGCAGAGTTTCTGCTGCAATTTCAAGTTCAAAACCATCCCGTTACCTATCCGAAACTCACCCGAGCCCTCGGGGATTCAAACCAAATATGCACACTAACTCAAAAACATCATACGAACTTGCTCGCGCGATCAAATTACCAAAATAACATCAAAATCAAGGAATTTAGCCTTAAATCTCAAGAATTCTTTCAAAATTTCATAACTTCCAAACTTTCCAATTTAAGGCCGAAACACGTCAAACGACGTCCGTTTCCAACCAAACTTTACAGGAAGCGCTTAACCAATATATATGACCTGTACCGGGCGTCGGAACCAAAATACGAGCCCGATACCAGTACTTTTTAATAAAAAATCAGTTTCATTTTCCTTAAACATTTTCAGAAAACAATTTAACACAAAAATTCTTTTACTTGGGTTCTAGACCTCGGATTTCAATTCCGGACATATGCCCAAGTTCCATATTTTTCTACGGATTTTCTGAAATAGTCAAATCACGGATCCGGGTCCGTTTACCAAAAATGTTGACCAAAGTCAACCATATCAATATTAATATCAAAATTCTTCTACTTTTTCACATATTTCACATATTTCAACATAAATATTTTTCAGATTTGTGCCCGGACTGTGCACGCAAATCGAGGCAACATAGAATGAGGTTTTCAATGCCTCAGAAGCTCGAAAATGATTAATAAAACAAGTGATGACCCTTTGGGTCGTCACAATCTCCACCTCTAAAACAACCGTTCGTCCTCGAACGGACAAAAGAAAGAAGTACCCGAGTCAGGAAACAAATGTGGGTAGCGGCTCCGCATATCAGACTCGGACTCCCAGGTCGATGCCTCAGGAGGCTGACCTCTCCACTGAACACGCACAGAAGGATAACTCTTCGACCTCAACTGTCGAACCTGCCGGTCTAGAATGGCTACCGGCTCCTCCTCGTAAGATAGATCATTGTCCAATTGGACAGTATCGAAGTCTAACACATGTGTGGGATCGCCGTGGTATCTCCGAAGCATAGATACATGAAAAACTAGATGCACGACTGATAAGCTAGGCGGCAAAGCTAATCTGTAAGCCACCCCTCCCACTCTGTCTAGAATCTCAAATGGACCAATATACCTAGGGCCGAGCTTGCCCTTCTTTCCGAACCTCATCACGCCCTTCATAGGCGACACCCGAAGCAATACTCGCTCACCAACAATGAAATCTACATCTCGCACCTTGCGATCCGCATAAGTCTTCTGCCTGGACTGAGCTGAACGCAATCTCTCCCGAATAGTCTTGACCTTATCTAAGGCCTCCTGAACTAAGTCTGTACCCAACAACCGAGCCTCTCCCGGTTCAAACCATCCAACCGGTGATCGACATCGCCTACCATACAACGCCTCATACGGAGCCATCTGGATGCTAGATTGGTAGCTGTTATTGTAGGCGAACTCTGCTAATGGTAGAAACTGATCCCACGAGCCTCCGAAATCAATAACACAGGCTCGAAGCATGTCCTCTAGAATCTGAATAGTCCTCTCGGACTGGCCATCCGTCTGAGGATGAAATGCTGTACTCAACTGAACCTGGGTGCCTAACTCCTGCTGGACCGCTCTCCAGAACCGCGAGGTAAACTGCGTACCCCGATCAGAGATAATAGATACTGGCACTCCACGGAGACGAACAATCTCCCTAATGTAAACCTCCGCTAACCTCTCCGACGAGTAGGAGACAGATACTGGAATAAAGTGTGCTGACTTGGTCAGCCTATCAACAATGACCCAAATAGCATCAAATTTCCTCCGAGTCAAAGGAAGTCCAGTAACGAAGTCCATAGTGATCCGCTCCCATTTCCACTCGGGAATTTCAATCCTCTAGAATACACCACCAGGTCTCTGGTGCTCATATTTCACCTGCTGACAATTTAGACACCGAGCGACATACGCAACGATATCTTTCTTCATTCTCCGCCACCAATAGTGTTGCCGTAAGTCCTGGTACATCTTTGCGGCGCCTGGGTGAATAGAATACCGCGAACTGTGGGCCTCTGCTAAGATCAACTCTCGAATTCCTTCGACATTGGGCACACAAACTCGACCCTGCAATTTCAATACCCCATCATCATCTAGATTTACCTGTGTGGCACCTCCCCGCTGTACTGTATCTCTCAACTCACGCAAATGAGGATCATCAAATTGCCTCTCACGGATACGCTCTAATAATGAAGAACGAGCGACCGTGCAAGCTAACACTCTGCTAGGCTCAGAAATGTCTAATCTCACGAACCGGTTGGCTAAGGCCTGGACATCTAGAGCTAATGGTCTCTGATTGACCGGAATATATGCAAGACTACCCATGCCGGCATACTTTCTACTCAATGCATCGGCCACCACATTGGCCTTACCTGGGTGATATAATATAGTAACATCATAGTCTTTTAGCAACTCTAACCATCTCCGCTGTCGTAGATTCAACTCCTTCTGTTTGAACAAGTACTGTAGGCTTTTGTGATCAGTGTATACCTCATATGTCACACCATATAGATAATGCCTCCAGATCTTTAAGGCATGAACCACTGCTGCTAACTCAAGATCATGAACCGGATAATTCTTCTCATGTATCTTTAATTGCCTCGAAGCATAAGCGATAACCTTACCATCCTGCATCAATACCGCTCCAAGCCCTGTACGAGATGCGTCACAATAAACTGTATAAGGCCCTGCACCTATAGGTAGTATCAACACTGGTGCGGTGGTCAAGGCTGTCTTGAGCTTCTGAAAGCTCGCCTCACACTCCTCCGACCACCGAAACTGAACACCCTTCTGGGTCAACCTGGTCATCGGGGCTGCAATAGAAGAAAACCCCTCTACAAAACGACAATAGTAACCTGCTAATCCCAAGAAACTCCGGATCTCGGTCACGAAGCTGGTCGAGGCCAATTCCGGACTCGCCTCAATCTTCTTTGGGTCTACCCGAATACCTTCCACGGATACAATGTGACCCGAAATGCTACCGAACTCGGCCAGAACTCACATTTAGAAAATTTGGCATATAGCCGATTATCTTTCAGGAGTCCGAAGAACCACTCCGAGGTGCTGCTCGTGCTCTTCCTGGCAGCGGGAGTATACCAGGATGTCGTCCATATAAATACTATCACGAACGGATCTAAGTAAGGCTGAATACTCGGTTCGTTTGCCTCCGTGAATGCTTCTTTGGGGTATTTGTTGGCCGAAGGACGTGGCGGGAACTCGCAATGCTCATTCTCTAGGCGAAAGTTTGTCTTAGGAAGCAATACATCAT
>JASVEL010001847.1:0-64265 GCA_032618575.1 Nicotiana noctiflora
TCATAAGGAGCCATCTGGATGCTTGATTGATAACTATTATTATAAGCAAATTCTGCCAAAGGCAGGAATTGATCCCACGAACCTCCAAAATCAATAACACGCGCCCGAAGCATATCTTCCAGTATCTGAATAGTCCTCTCGGACTGACCATCCGTCTGGGGATGAAAGGCTGTACTTAGCTGAACTTACGTGCGCAACTCTCGTTGAACCGCCTTCCAGAAATGTGAGGTAAACTGTGCACCTCGATCCGAAATAATAGAGATTGGCACGCCATGAAGGCGAATGATCTCTTTGATATAAATCCCAGCTAACCTCTCGGATGAATAGGTAGTGGCAATAGGAACAAAATGAGCTGACTTGGTCAGCCTATCAACAATCACCCAAACAACATCAAACTTCTTCCGAGTCATCGGAAGTCCAGAAACGAAATCCATCGTGATTCGCTCCCACTTCCATTCAGGAAGTTCAATTCTCTGAAATAAACCGCCAGGTCTCCTGATGTTCATACTTAACCTGCTGACAATTAAGGCACCGTGTCACATATGCCACAATATCCTTTTTCATTCTGCGCCACCAATAATGTTGACGTAAATCTTGATACATTTTCGCTGCACCTGGATGAATAGAATACCGCAAACTGTGAGCTTCTTCTAGAATCAATTCTCTAAGCCCATCAACATTTGGCACACAAATGCGCCCTTGCATCCTTAGGATTCCATCATCATCTAAGGTGACCTGTTTAGCACCTCATCGCTGAACCGTATCTCTAAGGTCACATATATAAGAATCATTATATTGTTGATCGCGGATATGCTCCAATAATGAAGAGCGAACGATCGTGCAAGCTAGTACTCGACTAGGCTCAGAAATATCCAACCTCACAAATCGGTTGGCCGAGGACTGAACATCCAAAGCAAGGGGTCTGTGATTGACTGGAATATAAGCAAGACTTCCCATACTGGCTGACTTCCCACTCAAAGCGTCGGCCACCACATTTGCTTTTCCCGGATGATATAAAATGGTGACATCATAATCTTTTAGCAATTCTAGCCACCTTCTCTGCCTCAAATTCAACTCTTTCTGCTTAAACAAATACTGAAGACTCTTATGATCGGTGTATACTTCACATGTTACACCATACAAATAATGCCTCCAGATCTTCAATGCGTGAATAATCACTGCCAATTCTAGATCATGCACTGGATAGTTCTTTTCATGAATCTTCAACTGCCTCGAAGCACAGGCAATAACCTTGCCATCCTGCATTAACACTTCACCAAGCCCAATACGGGAAGCATCACAATAAACAGTATAAGGTCCCGTATCGGTGGGTAAAACCAATACCGGTGCTGTGGTCAAGGCTGTCTTGAGCTTTTGGAAGCTCGCCTTACATTCATCGGACCATTCAAATTGAACACCTTTCTGTGTCAATCTGGTCAGTGGGGTTGCAATAGATGAAAACCCCTCTACGAATCAGCGGTAATAACCCGCTAATCCCAAGAAACTCCGAATATCTGTGGCTGATGTCGGTCTAGGCCAGCTCTTGACTGCCTCAATTTTCTTCGGATCAACCTGAATACCTGCTGCCGTCACAATATGACCCAGGAATGCAACCGAACTTAGCCAAAATTCACACTTTGAAAATTTTGCATATAGCTGGCTATCTCTCAGAGTCTGCAAGGCCACTCTGAGATGTTGTGCATGCTCCTCCTGATTGCGGGAATATATTAATATGTCATCAATGAAGACTATTACAAACAAGTCTAAATAAGCTGGAACACCCGATTCATTAATTCCATAAAAGCTGCTGGAGCATTTGTCAACCCAAAAGACATGACCGGAAATTCATAATGTCCATACCGAGTGCGGAACGCTGTCTTAGGGACATCAGATGCCCTAATCTTCAGCTGATGATAGCCGGATCTCAAATCTATCTTTGAAAATACCTTGGCACCCTGAAGCTGGTCAAATAAATCATCAATTCGCGGAAGTGGATATTTATTTTTGATAGTCACCTTGTTTAACTGTCGATAGTCAATGCACATTCTCGTCTAACCATCTTTCTTCTTTACAAATAATACTGGTGCTCCCCACGGCGAAACACTGGGTCTAATGAAACCCTTTTCAAGTAAATCCTGCAACTGCTCCTTCAATTCTTTTAACTCTGGCGGAGCCATACGATATGGGGGAATGGAAATGGGCTGAGTGCTTGGAGCCAAGTCAATTCAAAAATCAATGTCCCTATCGGGCGGCATACCTGGCAAGTCGGAAGGAAATACTTTAGGAAATTTGCGAACCACAGGCACAAAGTCAATAGAAGGAACCTCAGCACTGGAATCGCGGACATAGGCCAAATAAGCCAAGCATCCTTTCTCAACCATACGTTGAGCCTTAACATAAGAAATAACATTGCGACTAGTATGACCCGAAATTCCTTTCCACTCTATACGAGGCAAATTCGGCAGAGCTAAAGTCACAGTCTTGGCATGGCAATCTAAAATAGCATGATATGGAGATAGCCAGTCCATGCCTAATATAATATCAAAGTCCACCATATTTAGGAGCAATAAATCAGTACGGGTCTCGAGACCCTCAATTACTATAATACATGACCGATGAACTCGATCAACCACAATAGAATCGCCTACTGGTGTAGACACATGAACAGGAACACCCAGTGGATCACTAGGCTGAATCAAGTACGGTGCAAAATAGGAGGACACGTACGAATATGTAGACCCGGGGTCAAATAATGTTGATGCCTTTCTATCACAAACCAAAATAATACATGTAATGATGGCATCTGAAGACTCAGCCTCTGGTATGGCAGGAAGTGCATAACATCGGGGCTATGCCCCACCGCCCTGAGTAGTATCTCTAGGACGATCAGCTGCTGGCTGGTCTCTACCTCTATCGGTCTGAGCTCCACCTCTATGACCTCTGCCTCCACCTCTATGTCCTCTACCCCCGCCTCTAGCTGGCTGGGCAGGCTGTGGGGGAACTGGGGCCTGAACCATAGCACGAGAACCCTGCTGCTGAGATCTATCGGAAGCTCGAGGGCAATACTTTGCAATGTGCCTAAGATCACCACACGTAAAACAAGCCTTTGGCTGCTGAAAATAGCGAAGTGGTGGTGCACTGATAGGCTGTTGATCAGAGTAGCGTGGCTGAGAATTACGATCACCAGAAGCATCATGAGAAACCTGAAGAGCTGACTAATAAGGCCTAGGAGGATGGCCTCTATCATGAGAATCTCTACCTCCAAACAAGGCACCACTAAATCTACCCAAATTACGAGATCTCTTATCTGATCCATGTCCTGCTCCCTGTGACAGAGCCATCTCGATCTGACGGGCTGCATTAGCCGCCTCCTGAAAAGTGATTTCAGTTCCTGCCCCCAAAGCCATCTGTAGTCGAATTGGCTGATTCAAGCCATCAATAAACCTTCTCACCCTTTCCCGATCTCTGGGAAGTATAATAGTAGCATGACGAGCCAGGTCCACGAACCTAGTCTCGTACTGTGTGACAGACATAGAACCCTGATGAAGACGCTCAAATTGTCTGCGCAGAGCCTCCCGCTGAGTTGCTGGAAGGAACTTTTCCAAGAACAATTCCGCAAATTGCCCCCAAGTCAAAGATGATGATCCCGCTGGCCTGGATAGACAATAATCCCTCCACCAAGTCTTGGCAGAACCAGATAGTCGAAAAGTAGCAAAGTCCATACCATTAGTCTCCACAATGCCCATAGTACGGAGAACCTCGTGGCAGCTATATAGGAAATCGTGTGGATCCTCTGAAGGAGTGCCACTGAATGTGGTAGTGAACAGCTTGGTAAACCTGTCCATTCTCCATAACGCGTCAGTGGACATAGCTGCACCATCATTAGACGGAGTCACAATAACAGCTGAGCTGCCTCAACTAGCTGAACCACAGGAACCTGAGCCTGAGGAATTACTGGCTCCGGAGTGCGCGTAGCAGGAGTCTGATTACCTCCTCCAGCCTGAGAAGTGGCTGGTGCTACTGGTAATAAACCTGCTCTGGTGATATTCTCCATAAAACCTGCTATCCGAACCAAAGCATCCTGAAGATCCGGTGAAAACATATCCCCTCCTGGGACCTGAGTTGGGCCTACTGGAGCTGTTGGGACCGGAACCTCCTCCTCGATATGAGCCTGAGGTTTTGCCACTTGTGCTGCTGCTCGGGGCTGAGCTCTGCCCCTACCTTGGCCTCTAGGACGACCTCGACCTCGGCCTCTACCCATAGCGAGAGCTGCCGCTGCTGGGACCTCGGGCTGCTGGTCAAGAGATGAGGATGCACGTGTTCTTGCCATCTGCAGAATAACAGAGTAGAAGTTCAATTAACATTTGAACGATTAAGTCGCACGACTGGAAAGAATAAAGGGAATATTTTCCTAACTCTGTAGCCTCTGTGGGATAAATACAGACGTCTCCGTACCGATCCCTCAGACTCTACTAAGGTTGTTCGTGAGTTATGAGACCTGTGCAACCTAGTGCTCCGATACCAACTTGTCACGACCCGGATTTCCCACCATCGGGAGTCATGATGGCGCCTACTAGTGGAAGCTAGGCAAGCCAACTATTACTTACATTTTTCATTAGTTACCAAACTCCTCTTAAGACTTTAAATTAAAAACATATAATTACAGCGGAATAATTAAACTTAGCGGAAGACTTAGTCAATTTTATCAAATATGATACAAAAACCCAAACATGATACACTACCCAAGACTGGTGTCACAATACTCACGAACTTCTAAGAATAATACACATAATTGTCTGAAAGAAATATAAGTTGTTTATCTCGAATACATGAGATAACAGAATGAAATACATAGATAGAAGAGATAACGGGTCCTGCGGATGCCTGCAAGGCTACCTCGTAGTCTCAGTAGTCGGAATATCCACAATCGTGCTACTGCCGCTACTGCTGTCCATAACCTGTATCTGCGCAAAAAGAGCGCAGAGTGTAGTATCAGCACAACCGACCCCATATGCTAGTAAGTGCCTGGCCTATCCCAGCGAAATAGTGACGAGACTAAGGCCAGTCACCTACATAAACCTGTACAGTTGAAATATATATACATATATAAACATTTATACGGAAAGACTCTGCTATGAAATAACAATCAATAACTCATAATATCCAGAGTAATCTAGTCAACAGAATAAATCTTACTTTCATGTCTCAATTCATTTTTCATTTCATATCTTGTGGTAGGCGTACCACCCGCTCCAAAATGTAACAATAAGTTATACCTTGTGGTAGGCGTACCACCCGCTCCCAAATGTATCAATAAATTATACCTTGTGGTAGGCGTACCACCCGCTCCCAAATGTATCAATAAATTATACCTTGTGGTAGGCGTATCACCCGCTCCCAAATGTATTAATAGGCTATCGGTAACTATGGCCAATGCCACGATTTAAATCACTTTGTGGTCGGCGTGCCAAACGATCCCAATTCATTAATATATAAGTGGTCGGTGCGCCACACGATCCCAATTCATAAATATATAAATTACCGGCATTTAACCAATAATCTCTGCATCAACAATATTTATAATTACCGGTTTTGAACCAATAATTGATAATAAATCAACAATTTATCTCCGTTACCGGTGTGACACCCATAACTCTTAATCAACAATTCATATATAACTAAATTCCTATTCCTTCAAGCTAGGATAGAACAAACACTTACCTCGAAAGTTTACGTACAAATCAATCCGTAGCAATGTCTTTTCCTTTCGAATTTGGCTCTAGTCCAATCGTATCTATACACAATTGATTTAATATCATCAATACTACTCAACAAACTAATTCATATGGCCAATTATAGTTTTTACAATATTTTGCCCGGAATAGTAAAAATCGACCCCGGGCCCGCAAATTCGAAACTCAAGTTTCGAGCCAAAATAAATTCACCCAATCATCCACGAGTTCAAATATACAATTTGTTCTTAAGTTCGACCCCAAAACGAGGTCTAGATCGCAATTTCTTTGAAACCCTTATTAAACTTAATTCTCAATTTTTCTTCCCATTTACACCTATTTAGGCTTAGGAATTCAAATAATATTGATGGAAAATGAAGAAAAAGAGTTAAGAATCACTTACCCAAGAAGTTTGATGAAGAATCGCTCAAAAACCGCCCAAGGAGCTGTTGGAGAAGAGAGTGTTAGAGGAATGGGATAAAATCCCGATTCTGTTCTGTTTTGGGTATTAAATCACTAGGCGAAAATTTGCCCTTCGCGTTCGCGTGCATAGTGTCGCGTTCGCGAAGGGTTGGACAGAATAGGCATCGCGTTCGCGTGGACACAGTCGCGAACGCGTAGAAGAAAATTAGGGGGCTTCATAGTTGGCCTACGCGAACGCGTGGTGCCTTACGCGAACGCGTAGAAGAGGCAGGCCAGGCTCCGCGAACGCGGGAGCCTTCACGCGAACGCGTAGAGGAAAAAGGCTGGGGTCCAGGTTTGTTGTACGCGAATGCGAGGAATGACTCGAACGCGAAGAAGGGGGAGGAGAAGCCTTCGCGAACGCGATCAGATGGACGTGAACGCGAAGAAGGAATACATGCTGTAGATTTTCTACAATTTTTCTAAGTCCAAAACCCACCCCGATACCTATTCGAAACTCACCCGAGCCCTCGGGGCTCCAAACCAAATATGCACACTAACTCAATAACATTATATGAACTTGCTCGAGTGATCAAATCGCTAAAATAACATCAAAATCAATGAATTGTGCCTTAAAACTCAATAATTCTTTCAAATTTCATAATTTCCAAAATTTCCGATTTAAGACCGAAACACGTCAAACGACGTCCGTTTTCAACCAAACTTCACAGGGAGCGCTTAACCAATATATATGACTTGTACCGGGCGTCGAAACCAAAATACGCGCCCGATACAATTGCTTTTTAATCAAATTTCAGTTTTATTTCCCTTTAACATTTTCAGAAAATAATTTAACAGAAAAATTCTTTTACCGGGATTCTAGACCTCGGATTTCAATTCCAAGCATACGCCCAAGTTCCATATTTTTCTACGGATTTTCTGAGACCGTCAAATCACGGGTCCGGGTCCGTTTACCAAAAATGTTGACCAAAGTCAACCATATCAATATTAATATCAAAATACTTCAAAATTTTCACATATTTCACATATTTCAACATAAACATTTTCCAGCTTCGCGCCCGAACTGTGCAAGTAAATTGAGGCAACTATAAATGAGGTTTTCAAGACCTCAGAAGCTCGAAATGATTAATAAAACAAGTGATGACCCTTTGGGTCGTCACAATACTCACCCCTACTCCCTACACCTTTGTGTGCAGATTCAGGTACACTAGAGGTTTAGCCGAGCAGTCTTGTTTTTAGAGTTATCAGAGTTGTTGAGGTAGCTGCTTGACGTTCGCAGGACCTGGCTACTCTTCTTATTCCAGTTTATTTATATATATGTACTTTCAGACTTGAGTATTTCGTTTAGATATTGTTATCTAGTTTTTTTAGAGGCTCTAGACTCGTGACCCCAGGTCTTTGGAAAATTATTCATTTTAACTTCTATCTATCAGTTAAGATCCTAGCTTTATTGTTGATAATAATATTCAAGTAACTGAGTTGAGCTTCATGCCCGAGATGAGAGTGGAAATGGTCGGGCTTGCCTAGCAGTTGTGTTGGGTGCCATCACGATAGAGATTGTGGTTGTGATAGTATTCCATTGGAATGACGTAAGCATTTGAGAACCAATTGCCCTGAATAGGTAGATAAGTAAAGAAAGGAGGAAAAACGAAACAAAGTCTCCGTCGGAGAATCAACTTTCCAGATTTATGAAGTATTATTAATTTTGAGAGCAATAAAATTATTCAAATCAGTATGTTATTATTTCTTCAGTTTATAAATTGATTAAAAAGGTTAAGCAAAATCAAGCGAAAATAAGTTGTGACTAACAATATTGGAAACAAAGATGCGAAAATCACTCACTTTTCCGGTCCTCAGTCCTCTTCGCCGATGCTATGTAGAATTTGCAGAATATTTTTGTTTGTTAAATTTGCAGAATATTTTTGTTTGTTAAATTTGCAGAATATTTTTGTTTGCGTAATATTATTTGACTCTCCTATGTTGTTTGTTATTCTGTGATTTTTTCTTGTATTAATACCTCCCTTGTTATGTCCTTTTTATAATATCATGTAATTAGTATAGTAGAAAAGTGGTTATATTGGGTAAGTGGGGAGGTATTGTGGAGGGAAATGTGCAGGAGAGGTTTAAAAACATGGAGAAGTGGTTAGTTTTATTTTTGTCTAACCAATTGTGTGAAGAAAATGGTTGGGATGTTAGGAGGTTTTGGTAGGTTTTGAATTTTATTTTATTTCATCTTTCAAGAAATAAAAAAATTAAATTAAAAAACTATGTATAATACAGAACGATTTGAAATGTCACGGTTATGAAGGCAGTTGAAGCGTGTTGATTTTAAAAAAAAAATATATTCTTCCTATCCTAATAAAAATAAAGTTGTAATTCCTTTTTTTTACTTCCTATAAATTTGGAACAAAAGTCACGGTTATTAAGGAATATTAACAGTTTTGATTTACATTTAAAAAAGTTATTCTTCCTATCCTAATCCTAATTAAAATAAATTTGTAACTCCTTTTTTTAACTTCGTATAAATTTGGAACAAAACTCACGGTTATAAAGGAATGGGAACCTTTTTTATTTTAAAAAAAATTTAAATTACTCTTCCTATGCTAATCCTAATCAAAATCAAATTGTATTTGGTTTTTTTTTAGTTCGTAAAAATTAGGAACAAAAGTGACGATTATGAAGGAATGGCATCAATTTTGATTTAAAAAAAAATTTAGTCTTCCAATTGTAATCCTAATCAAAATAAAATTGTATTTCTTTTTTTAATTCCTATAAAATAGGAACAATGTCTTAATGCGCAACGTATCATTGCCTGATTTTGACACTTGGCTTCATAAGAAGATTTTGTCTTTGACTTTTAATAATATATAGATTCTACTTCAATTTAAAGTAACCATACGCGTGAGATGGAAAAAATGCAAAAATTATTATAGTAAAACTAAACGAGAGGTTATATATAGTAAAGCATATATACACGCAAAAGCTTAAACTATCTTTGAATATAAATACAATGGCAAAATATATAAGTCGACATCTGAACTATGGACTAAATTCCCCTTACGCATTTTTTGTAGACGGTAATAATATTACACATGCAAACTTTTTATAGTGTTTTTAGTACACACATTCTTTGATCAGTTCCAAGCATGTGATGACCCAAAGGGTCATCACTTATTTTTTCAATCATTTCGAGCTTCTGAGGCCTTGAAAACCTCATTTATAGTTGCTGTGCAGTACGGGCAAAATTTTTTATGTTGAGATATATGAAATATATGAAAACTTTGAAGAATTTTGATATTAATATTGATATGGTTGAATTTGGTCAATATTTTTGGTAAAGGGACCCGGAACCGTGATTTGACGGTCTCAAAAAATCCGTAGAAAAATATGGAACTCGGACGTATGCCCGGAATCAAAATCCGAGGTTTAGAACCTCGGTAAAAGAATTTTTCTGTTAAATTATTTTCTAAAAATATTTAAGGAAAATGAAATTGAAATTTGATTAAAAAGTAATGGTATCGGGCTCGTATTTTGGTTCTGACGCCCGGTACAGGTCATATATGTTGGTTAAGCGCTTCCTGTAAAGTTTTGTTAAAAACGGACGTCGTTTGACGTGTTTCTGCCTTAAATTGGAAAGTTTGGAAGTTATGGAATTTTGAAAGAAATCTTGAGTTTTAAGGCTCAATTCGTTGATTTTGATGTTATTTTGGTGATTTGATCGTGCGAGCAAGTTCGTATGATATTTTTGAGTTTGTGTACATATTTAGTTTGGAGCCTCGAGGGCTCGGGTGAGTTTCGGATAGGTAACGGGATGTTTTGGACTTACAAAAATCTGGTATTTTTGCTGGTTGCTGGTGTCCAGGTTTTTGTTCTATGCGATCGCATCACATAGAGTTAATTGGGAAGTCATTAATTTATTCTATGCGATCGCATTGGTCCTTACACGATCGCATAGAGTTAATTTAGTAGCGATCCAGTTTGTTCTATGCGATCGCATTACTACCCGCAATCGCATAGAGTAAATCTGAAGTCCAGGAAATCCTTCTATGCGATCGCATTATCCCTATGCGATCGCATAGAGTAAAATGTTGAGGCCCAATTTCCTTCTATACGATCGCATACTAATCCCTGCGATCACGTAGAGCAAGTTCAGCCCCCTCATTTTTTCTTCTGTGGGATCGCATAGAGCAATTTTTCTGCCTCCTTATTTTCTTCTGTGCGATCGCATCACAGGCCCTGCGATCGCATAGAGTAATTTTTCGCCCAGTGATTTTTATACCAGAAACAGAAACAGAACGGGATTTTTATCCCCTTCTCAAAACTCTCTATTCTCCAACACCATTTCTTAGCGATTCTTGGGTGATTTCATCAAATTTGTTGGGTAAGTGATTCTTAACTCGTTTTCTTCATATTTCATCAATGTTATTCAAATTCTTAGGCCTAAACATGTGTAAATGGGTAGAAAAATTAAAGAAATGAGTATAGTTAGGGTTTTTAAAGAATTTGCGATCTAGACCTCGTTTTGGGGTCAAACATAAGAACAAATTACATATTTGAACTCGTGAAAGGATGGGTGAATTTATTTTGGTTCGAACCTCGAGTTTTGATCATGTGGGCCCGAGGTCGTTTTATACTATTCCGGGCAGAATATTGTCAAAATTATATGTGGCCATATGAACTAGTTTGTTAAGTAGCATTGATGATATTAAACCAATTGTGTATAGATACGATTGTATTGGAGCCAAATTCGAAAGGAAAAGGCATTACTACGGATTGAATCATTCGTAAACTTTCGAGGTAAGTGTTTGTTCTATCCTAGCTTAAAGGAATAAGAATTGAGTTTATGTGCTAATTGTTATGTGTGGAGTCCGACGTATAGGCATGGTGACGAGTATCTATACGTTGAGGGTCGAGCATGACCGTGGGTCTTAAATGGATTAAATTCCTATTAATCTTATGTGATTATATGAAAGGAATTATTATTTATTGGTTTTATACCGGTAATATAAATGTTGTTGAATAACAAAATTATTGATTTTACATCGGTAATATAAATGTTGTTGAAATTGAAGATTATTGGTTTGATACCGGTAATACATTTGTATAGATATTGTTGATCAGAGATTATTGGTTCAATGCCGGTAATATATATTAAAGAAATGGGATCGTGTGGCACGCCAACCACCTATATAATAAGAAAATGGGATCGTGTGGCACGCCGACCACAAAGTTATATGATTGTTGGCATTGGCCATAGTTGCCGGTAGCCTATTATTAAATCTGGAAGTGTGTGGTATGCCTACCACAAGATACGAAATGCAAATGAATTGAGACATGAAGGTAAGTTTTATTCCATTGTTCAGATTATTTTTGATATTATATATTATTGGTCGCTACTTCTGAGTATGTTCTTTCCTTATAAATGTTCGATAATGTTTCCTGCTATTGTATATGTATATATTTCAAATGTACAGGTTTATGTGGGTGTCTGGTCCTGGCCTTATCACTACTTCGCCGGGATAGGCCAGGCACTTACCAACACATGGGATCGGTTGTGCTGACACTACACTCTGTGCTCTTTTTGCGCAGATACATGTTACGAAAAACATCAGTGGCAGTAGCATGATTGTGGGTATTTCAACCACCGAGACTTCGAGGTAGCATTGCAGGTGTCCGCATGACCCGTTGTCTCCTCTATCTTTACTTTTCAGTCTATTATCTTGTCATGACCCGGATTTTCCACCATTGGGAGTCATGATGGAACCTACTAGTGAAAGCTACGCAAGCCAATTCTTACTTACATTTCTATTAGTTACAACCCTCTTTTTAAGACTTTAAATAAAATCATGTAATTACAACGGAATAAATAAATTTAGCGGAAGACTTAGCAACTTTTACTAGATATGATACAGAAAACCCAAACATGATACACTACCCAAGACTGGTGTCACAATACTCAGGAACTTCTAAGAATAATACACATAACCGTCTGAAAGAAATATAAACTGTTTATCTCAAATACATGAGATAACAGAATGAAAAATAAAGATAGAGGAGACAACGGGTCCTACGGACACCTGCAAGGCTACCTGGAAGCCTCAGTAGTTGAAATACCTACAATCGTTCTACTGCCGTTGCTGCTGTCCGTAACCTGTATCTGCACAAAAAGAGCGCAGAGTGTAGTATCAGCACAACCGACCCCATGTGCTGGTAAGCGCCTGGCCTATCCCGGCGAAGTAGTGACAAGGCTATGACTGGACACCCACATAAACCTATTCAGTTAAAATATATATAGATACAAACAAACAACAATATAAAATAGTGAACATTTACAAGGAAAAGAACATACCCTGGTACATCATCAAAATATTATCATAAAAATAATATGGACAATGGAATACAATTCTATTTCCAAATTCACATCATTCACTAACAGGAGTACAACCACTTGTTCTCATTTTACTATCGTTCCTTTCTTTTATTTAACCAAATCATACATAATATATTACCGGCTATTGTGGCCAATATCAACAAATATTATCTGTTAGTAGTGCGACGTGCACTCCGACCCTCCCGATAAGTCACCGACATCTATGGTCAATAACAGTACAAAATAGGCTACCGGCAACTATGGCCAATGCCAACAATCAATATCTGTTAGTAGTGCGACGTACACTCCGATCCTTCCGATAAGTCACCGACGCTATGGCAAATAACAATAATCAATACAATCTGTTACCGACATTGAATCAATAATCTCTAATCAACAATATGTCTATAAATGTATTATCGGTATTAAACCAATAATCTTCAATTTTAATAATATTTATATAACCGGTGTAAAACAAATAAATAATAATAAATCAACAGTATATGTATGTTATCGGTGTGACACAAATAATCTTTAATCAATAATTTATATATATTACCGGTATGAAACCAATAATAATTTCCTTTCATATAATCACATAGGATTAATAGGAATTTAATCCATTTAAGACCCACGGTCATGCTCGACCCCCAATGTATAGATACTCGTCACCATGGCTATACGTCGGACTCCACACATAACAATTAGCACAAAAACTCAATTCCTATTCCCTCAAGCTAGGATAGATCAAACACTTAACTCGAAAGTTTACGAATAATTCAATTCGTAGCAATGCCTTTTCCTTTCAAATTTGGCTCCAATCCAATCGTATCTATACATAATTATATTAATATCATCAATTATACTTAACAAACTAGTTCATATGGCTAAATATAATTTTTACAACATTCTGCCCGGAATAGTAAAAGTTGACCCCGGCCCACATGATCGAAACTCGAGGTTCGAACTAAAATAAATTCACCCAATCATCCACGAGTTCACATATACAATTTGTTCTTAAGTTCGACCCCAAAACGAGGTCTAGATCGCAAATTCTTTGAAAATCCTAACTATACTCATTTCTCTAATCTTTCTACCCATTTACACATATTTAGGCCTAGGAATTCAAATAATATTGATGAAAAATGAAGAAAACGAGTTAAGAATCACTTACCCAATAAGTTTGATGAAAATCGTCCAAGAATCGCCCCAATAAGCTTTTTGGATAAGAGAGAGTTGAGAGAAATGAGATTTTATCATGTCAGTTCTGTTTTTACAGAACTTAAAATCATTCGGCAAATTTACTCTATGCGATCGCAGGGCCTGTGATGCGATCGCATAGAAGAAAATAAGGGGGCAGAAAAATTACTCTATGCGATCGCGGAACAGTAATGCGATCGCGTAGAAAAACAATGAGGGACTGGACTTGCTCTATGCTTTCGCAGGGACCGGTATGCGATCGCGTAGAAGGATTTTCTGGACTTCGCATTTACTCTATGCGATCGCGGGGTAGTAATGCGATCGTATAGAGCAAACTGGATCGCTACTAAATTAACTCTATGCGATCGCGAAGGACCTATGCGATCGCATAGAACAAACTAATGACTTCCCAATTAACTCTATGCGATCGCAGACTTGCCTATGCGATTGCATAGAACAAAAACCTGGACACCATTAACCAACAAAAATACCAAATTTTTGTAAGTCCAAAACATCCCGTTACCTATCCGAAACTCACCCGAGCCCTCGGGGCTCCAAACCAAATATGTACACTGACTCAAAAACATCATACGAACTTGCTCGCACGATCAAATCGCCAAAATAACATCAAAATCAATGAATTGAGCATTAAAACTCAAGAATTCTTTCAAAATTTCATAACTTCCAAAATTTCCAATTTAAGGCCAAAACACGTCAAACGACGTCTGTTTTCAACCAAACTTTACAGGAAGCGCTTAACCAACATATATGACCTATACCAGGTGTCGGAACCAAAATACGAGCCCGATGCCATTACTTTTTAATCAAATTTTAGTTTCAGTTTTCTTAAACATTTTCAGAAACAATTTAACAGAAAAATTCTTTTACCTGGGTTCTAGACCTCGAATTTTGATTCCGGGCATACGCCCGAGTTTCATATTTTTCTACGGATTTTTTGAGACGTTCAAATCACGGGTTCGGGTCCGTTTACCAAAAATGTTGACCAAAGTCAACCATATCAATATTAATATCAAAATTCTTCAATTCTTTCACATATTTCATATATTTCAACATAACAATTTTCCAGCTTCGTGCCTGGACTACACACGCATATCAAGGAAACTATAAATGAGGTTTTCAAGGCCTTAGAAGCTCAAAATGATTGAGAAAACAAGTGATGACCCTTTGGGTCTTCACATTCTCCACCTCTAAAATAATCGTTCGTCCTCGAACGAACAAAAGAAAGAAGTACCCGAGTCAGGTAATAGATGAGGATATCGGCTCCGCATGTTAGACTCGGACTCCCAAGTCGATGCCTCAAGAGGCTGACCCTCCATTGAACTCGCACAGAAGGAAAACTCTTCGACCTCAACTGTCGAACCTGCCGATCTAGAATAGCTACCGGCTCCCCCTCATAAGATAGATCCTTGTCCAATTGGACGGTGTTGAAATCTAACACGTGCAATAGATCGCTGTGATATTTTAGGAGCATGGACACATGATGTAACGACCCGGCCGGTCGTTTTAGAAAATTACACTCCGATCCCCAATTTAACTGTTCCCCTAAGTTTATTTCTGCTATTTTGGGTTGCCGGGAGAGTCGGTTCTGAAATTTGGAGCATTTTGGGATACTTAGTCCCTAAATGAGAGCTTTAGAGTTAGAAAATGGTCCATAATCGGGGTTGGGAGCACGTCCGGAATGTATTTTGGAGGTCCGTAGCTCAATTAGGCTTGAAATGCCGAAGTTTGAAATTTTGGCGAATTCGAACGATAGGTGAGATTTTGATCCGGGGGTCGGAATGGAATTCCGACAATTTTTGTAGCTTCGTTATGTAATTTTGGATATGTCCGCAAATCTTAAGGTCATTCGGACGTCGTTTGGTCGGGTTTTAGATCGAATGTGCAATTTGGAAAGTTTTAAGAAATTTAGGCTTGAATTCGATGTGAATTATGGATTTTGATGTTGTTAGACGTGTTTTTATGATTGGAATAAGTTCGTATCATGTTTTGGAGTAGGTTGGTGGTTTTCGTTGGTGTCCCGGGGGTCTTGGGATGAATCCGGGGGTCCAATCGGGCTAATTCATACATTTTGGAAATGCTGTTAACTGTTGGTGTGTGCTGCAGACGAATGCTCTATGCGATCACAATAGGCTGATGCGATCGCATAGAAGGTTATGAAGAGGCCAAGTATTTGTTCTATGCAATCGCGGGAAAGGATATGCGATCACATAGTTTTGAAAGGTTGTGCTCCGCGATCGCGTACAGTCCTATGCGATCGCATAGTGTATAGAGAAGGGGTTCCAGGCCCAGCTTTTGTCCTATGCGATCGCGGAGCAGCGTATGCAATCGCATAGGTATATTTTGATGAGCATTGCGATCGCATTGAGGACTATGCGATCGCATAGAGTAGTTTGGCGAGGGTCAAAATTTGTTCTATGCGATCGCAACAGTGTTCATGCAATCGCACAGAGTAAAATGTCTGGCAGTGGATTTAAGTCCAGAACAGTCCAGTCGCGGGACACATTCGGAAAAATGCCATTTTTGAGCTCCAAGAGAGGAAATTGAAGGGGAAACGCTGGGTTAACATCGGGAAATCATCGGGGGTAAGTTTTTTGACCTTAATTCGTTATTTTATCATGAAATCCTCGATTATTTCACTGAAAATGGGGGATTAAAGGTGGGTTTGAGCCCTAGGCCTAAATTTTAGAAAACCTTTGATTTGAATGGGCAAACAGAGTCCAATTTCGATAAAGTTTATATGCACGAACTCATATTGAGATAAGGAACCCGAATATATAACTTTTGTGATTTTTCGATAAGCGTATCGAAATTCGGGTTTTGGGCAACTTGTGGGTTTTGGTGTATTTTGAGTTGTTTGATTGGGTAATGCCCAATTGGCCTATTTTGATGTAATTCTATTGATTTTATCAGATACTACACCTGTGGAGTCCGACATTCGCGGCAAGAGAGTTGTCTCTTAGCGGTTTTGTACCGGAGTTGAGGTAAGTGGCTTGTCTAACCTCGTGTGGGGGAATTTCCACCCCTAGGATATTATGTGATAGTTTAAATGCCTTGTACGTGAGGTGACGGGCGTGTACATGCGCTGGTTGTTGTAGCACATACTTTACTTGAATTGTCCGATTAGTGATATTCCTGCTCTTAGCTGATTAAATCGATATTTTTACTCGGTATTAGTTAGAAAAGCATGATTAGATAGGATTCAACTGTCTAGTTGCCTAATTGTCTTACTTGAACTTCTTGATAATTGTTGGCACTATTTTCGGTGAAGTTGTAGTTAAGCATATTATATTCTCTCTGTGTATTCCTTTATTTGTTGTGTTTGTGGACTTCAGGTTTGATTCCCGGAGATCCCAAGGCTGTGGGTTCGATTCCCAGAGACTCAAAGTGGTATTGTTTGTGGATTGCGGGTTCGATTCCCAGAGATCCTGAGTTATTGAGATATGGACTGCGGGTTCGATTCCCGGAGATCCGAGTTATTGAGATATGGACTGCGGGTTCGATTCCGGAGATCCTGAGTTATTGGTAGGGACTGCGGGTTCGATTCGCGGAGATCCTGAGTTATTGGTAGGGACTGCGGGTTCGATTCCCGGAGATCCTAAGTTATTGAGATATGGACTGCGGGTTCGATTCCCGGAGATCCTGATGTTATTGAGATATGGACTGCGGGTTTGATTCCCGGAGATCCTGAGCTATTGATATATTATTAAGATGTGGCCTGCGAGTTCGATTCCCGGAGATCTTGAGATTTATTGAGACATGGGATGCGGGTTCGATTCCCGGAGACCCATGGGTACTGTCAATGGGAATGTGGGTTCAATTCCCACAAAGTCCTGGACTTGATAATTGAATTTTTGTTACTTATTGTTAGCTTAATTGTAGACGGTTGTAGCAATCACTTATTATTGTTAAATTTAGAATTATTATCCTTTAAAATGCTTATTATTGTTACTATTATTTTGTTATTGTTTCTCTCAGTAGGGCCCTGACCTTCCTCATCACTACTCCATCGAGGTTAGGCTTGGCACTTACTGAGTATCGCCATGGTGTACTCATGCTACTCTTCCGCACACTTTTGTTGTGCGGATCCAGGTACATCAGGACATGCCCATACTAGGTAATTCATCAGCTCTTTGGGAGACCTCGAGGTATGATCTGCTACGTCCGCGGATCCGGATGCTTTCCTTCTATTTTGATTGTATTAGCAGACATTTTCCTTCATTTCGTTGTTGGATACTCTTTACACATAGAGCCACAATTGTATATTCTCTTTTAGTCTGTGTTACCCGTGAGATTCCGGGTCTTGGTGGTGTTATATACAGTGTGTTTTTGACGGGTGTATGTGCCAAACGGCACGGATTACATTCCCTTTCATATTATTTTTCCGCTATTTATTATTAAATGTTCATAATTTGTATTTTCCACAATGTGCTTGGCTTACCTAGTCGTGGGGACTGGGTGCCACCACGACATGTTCACGATTGGTGAATTAGGGTCGTGACAAGTTGGTATCAGAGCTCTAGGTTCGTAGGATTCACGGGACACATACTGGTTACTTAGATTATCGCTGATCGATACGGAGACGTCTGTATTTATCTACGAGGGGCTATGTAATTGTTTAGGAAACTCTTCAATTCTTTGAACTCCTTATCGTGCGCCATTTATTCAGTTGAAGCCTATGTCATATGTTCTTTTGCATCCACTCATGTATTGAAATTGCGCACTCGGTATCAAGTATGCACCGACGGTTCGTGACGCTGCAGAAGGGTTTCAAGGGAGTCAAGAATTTACTCGACCATTTTTACCACGTGTCATCCGTATCGATAATGCAAAAAAAAAATTGAGAGATCCATTCAATTGTGCACATAGGGGTGCACTAGGTTCTAACATTCGGTTGATAAGTACGGTCTTGAACAGGTTTACTTAACTGCCTAATCGTCACGATAATGGTAGAATCACAAGGTGGATGTAGGTCTAAAGATAGTTGGTGGTAATAAAGACTATATGGTTCATATGAGATATCTATTTAGCGACGGATTCAGCCAGCAGAGATACTGGGGAAAAATGAGTTTAACTATCTTAAGAAAGACATGTCCCAAAGGAATGTCTTGGACTGTCTTATGATGGAGATGTACAAATGATAAAGGCTATTGTCATGGATTAGCAAGATGTATCTTAAGGCTTCGTGTCAAGTGAAAGGATTTCACTATCAACGATCTAATAATGGGTCATGTGTCATATCAGATTTGGCCTGCGATGTATTTAGGTGCTATTCAAAAGTTCTTGAAAACTTGCGGATGGGCAAGAGTTGAGGCTCGTATGGTATAATGTTGGGACTTTTGATGTTCCTATGTCCCTAATAAACTCTACATTTTTATTATCATCAGGGAAATATTCGACGAAGGCTACATGGTGCTTCGTAGGCGTGTGAGAATCATAGTATGTTTTAAGATGTCGTTGGTAGAGAATGCTCGGTGCATGGAGTGGGATGATGTTTGGTTGTATTGGAATGAGGGCATACCCTATGGGGTCAGAGTGCTAATAGGGCACAGGTGATTATGATCGTATGATTAAGTGAATTGTAGTTGAATAAGAGTAGATGACTTGAGTGAATGTTTCTAATGGGCTCGAGAGTTGTGTAATAGTAGCTTTGAGCTAGTGGGAGAGTCTCACCGCTTATGATTTGGCCGCATGGCTAATTACCTGCATGAATTCTGAGTATTAGCGTATTAATGGGCTATTGCAGCTACGAAAAAGGACCATGAGTGGTAATTTGAATATATGAATTGTTGAATGCATGTTATGGTTAGCCTTACTGGCTCAGGTTCAAACTTGAGGAAAGATTCATGATTTATGCCTCGTATAGGTGCAGGCTTCGTGGGAAGTGATTTCGCTGAGTGCATTATCGAGAGGGTATTCATATGTTATAAACATTCAATAGAGTTGGTTGTGTACTGGGGCAAGTCAGGGCCGGATGGCTCTCAATAGCGGTCCTAGTGAATTCAAGAGGTCAAGTATGGTGTTTGATAATTCTGAGTCTATAAGTACAGTTGAGGCTCAAGCTTTTGAAGCAACTTATGAAGAAAAGCACAAAGACAATCTATGATGTTTTGACTTGTGGGGTAGCATTTGAGAGACATGAAATGGTCATCGTTCTTGAGACAGCATGGCCTCATGATTTAAGGTCACTCGGCGTGAGTGTGGTTGGAATAAGTTAGGTATTGAAGGGAGATATTAACACTTCTAAGACAATCAAGGATATACTGGAAGGAAGTAGATTGATTAGCCAAAGTTGAGTTGGCATATTGGTGTCAATGATCGGTTCATGTAACGTGATCGAGGTATGCATGCGATTTGTGGCGGTACATTTAAGGCTTGTCGGCCGCAGCGATTGATGGTATTCTGAAGTATTCTTATATTAGGGCCTGTTATGAGTAGGCGGACCTCGGAAAAGGGTTATGGTGGCTTGGACCACTACTGAGAGATTGGCATATTCAACGGTTATGAGAACTCGCCTATGTATTGCTATATTTCTCCTGAAATGAGTTAAATGGAAAGTCTTATGTGATGGAGTATTAGCCTATCGTCAGCTCTAGAGTTGTGATGGAAATCGTGTCTAACGTATATCGGCACGTCAAGTGCAGTGAGCGGTATGGAATTTGAAGTAAGAACCAAGGTCGCAGTTGGGTCAATGAATGAGATATAAAGAGCTGGGATGAGCAGGAGAGAAGTCTTAGTGTTTGAGTAAGATGGGTATTAACGTCAGTATCACTCGAGATCAGTGTTCTGTGGGAAAGGCCTTGCATCCCGGTTAGGGACTCCTGATCGTTTTTCAGTGTTAGTGCAGCTGGTGGGTTAAATGTGCATGCCCGTTTAATTATTCGGAAGATGGTGGGAGCTTGTCCCACAAGAAGATTGTATAGGTGTGACATGTAGTCACATGATTGGTTAGAAATTTTAACCAAGTATGAGTATTTTGGTGATATCATCCATTTGAGAATTTATGCCTGGAGGGCACTCTGCTTATTGGGGTATAGACCTGTGAAATATTATTGACTTAGCTTGGCACGACCATGATAGACTTAAGGTCGGTGGATAGATTTAAATATGGAAGTAAGCCTTGCGTCAGGCCGATTACGTTTCTTCCAGCAATGCGTCCTTTATGGAGGGATAGTCGTGGTCTTATTTCGCGGTTAGTTAATTCATGTAAAGATATATTGCGCCGTATGAGTGTGAGACGGCTTGGTAAGTTCCTTATGTGTTGAGGTTCCGCTCAGCGGTGATGTTATATGAGCATGATGGCTCTTGAGACTCGGATCATATATCGCACCTCAGTTGTGCTTGAGTTTGTAGCCTATGGCGCTATGTATTTCCTTGTGACTGATATCATGCACCTTTGTGTGCTTATGATCGATATTCAGTATTTTGATGTGATGAGCTATTCAGCTCGACATATGACTCCTTGTGTGATTCTATATTGTTGGGATCGGGTGGCACGCCGCCATGGTTATATTTTTGGGATCGGGTGGCACGCCGCCATAGTTATATTGTTGCGATCGGGTCGCGCGCCGCCATGGTTATATTGTTGAGACCGGGTGGCATACCGCCATGGGTATATTGTTGGGATCGAGTTGCATGCCGCAACAGTGTGATGTTTATTTTAGTGTCCATATTTGCTTTTATATGTTTTGTTTTCTATTTTTCTGAGGAAGTTCATGTTAATGTGAGAGTTGAATAGTTCTCTCTAGTGTTCGCCTTTCTTTGTATCACGTATGAATTAGTGGATTACTGGCACATTGTGTCATCTTGTGGGACTTTTGATTATGTCTGAGGTGGCTTATCGCCTGAGACGGGTCGGGTCATTACAGATTATGGGATTTCGTGTATGTGCAAACTGATTATATGAGGTATATTATAGAGGAAAAGATCATCCTCTGGTTTAGGACAAGGTAATGGATCTTGTCAGGAGTATAGACCCAATGAATTGTTGATTCAGTAGTTGGTTATGGATATCGGCACATCTCTTATGTCGTGTCATTATTGTAAAAGTTAGAACGAGACTTATGTAGATCATGAGGTGCAATGTGAACATCTGGTTCGTTTAATTTTTTTTTTGGCTAATTTGGTCATAAAATATTATCGTGATCCTGTAGATTTTGTGTTGCAAGGTAAGAATCCAGCAAGGCTATGCAGTCATGGTTGAGGATGGCGTTTGAGGAATATTGAGTGATCTCTTGATGAAAACAAGCCTGACATAGAATTCCGGATGTTGGAATTAGGCTCTAAGACTTAGTTGTTTGAACAAGAGGGAACATCTTCAGATTATATCAGGCTAATGTGCTCAGCTGAGTCCTAATTGTATTGGCCCTTTGGAGATTTTGAGGCGTGTTGGGGAGGTTGATTATGAGTTGGCCTTACTTCCCAACCTAACCGGAGTCCATCCCGTATTTCATGTCTCTATGCTCCGGAGGTACCATGGTGACCCGTCGCATGTGTTGGATTTCACTTCTGTTTAGCTAGACGAGGATCTGTCTTATGTTGAGGAGCAAGTAGACATTCTAGACAGGCAAGTCAGGAAGCTAAAGTCAAAGAACATCGCTTCAGTAAAGGTTCAGTGGCGGGGTCAGCCGGTCGAGGAGGCGACTTGGGAGACCAAGCAGGATATGCGCAGCCAGTACCCTCATCTCTTCACCACTCCAGGTATGTTTTCTATGCTCGTTCGAGGACGAATGAATATTTTAAGTGTGGGAAGATGTAACGACTCGGCCGGTCATTTTATAAAATTACGCTCCGATCCCCAATTTAACTGTTCCCCTAAGTTCATTTATGCTATTGTGGGTTGCCGGGAGAGTCGGTTCTGAAATTTGGAGCATTTTAGGACACTTAGTAGCTAAATGAGAGCTTTAGAGTTAGAAAATGGTCCGTAGTCGGAACAGTGTTAAGATGACCTCGGAACGGAAATCCGGTGGTTCCATTAGCTCCATTAGGTGATTTTGGGGTTGGGAGCGCGTCCGGAATGTATTTTGGAGGTCCGTAGCTCAATTAGGCTTGAAATGCCGAAGTTTGAAATTTTGGTGAATTCGAACGATAGGTGAGATTTTGACCCGGGGGTCAGAATGGAATTCTGACAATTTCTGTAGCTTCGTTATGTGATTTTGGATATGTCTACAAATTTTCAAGTCATTCGGACGTCGTTTGGTCAGGTTTTAGATCGAATGTGCAATTCGGAAAGTTTTAAGAAATTTAGGTTTGAATTCGATGTGAATTATGGGTTTTGATGTTGTTAGACGTGTTTTTATGATTGGAATAAGTTCGTATCATGTTTTGGAGTAGGTTGGTGGTTTTCGTTGGTGTCCTGGGGGTCTTGGGATGAATCCGGGGGTCCAATCGGGCTAATTCATGCATTTTGGAAATGCTGTTAACTGCTGGTGTGTGCTGCAGATGAATGCTCTATGCGATCGCAATGGGCTGATGCGATCGCATAGAAGGTTCTGAAGAGGCCAAGTATTTGTTCTATGCGATCGCGGGAAAGGATATGCGATCGCATAGTTTTGGAAGGTTGTACTCTGCAATCGCGTACAGTCCTATGCGACCGCATAATGTATAGAGAAGGGGTTCCAGGCCCAACTTTTGTCCTATGCGATCGCGGAGCAGGGTATGCGATCGCATAGGTATATTTTTGTGAGCATTGCGATCACATTGAGGACTATGCGATCGCATAGAGTAGTTTGGCAAGGGTCAAAATTTGTTCTATGCGATCGCAACAGTGTTCATGCGATCTGGCAGTGTATTTAAGCCCAGAACAGTCCAGTCGCGGGACTCATTCGCAAAAACGCCATTTTTGAGCTCCAAGAGAGTAAATTGAAGGGGAAACGCTGGGTTATCATCGTTAAATCATCGGGGGTAAGTTTCTTGACCTTAATTCGTTAGTTTATCATGAAATCCTCGATTATTTCACTGAAAATGGGGGATTAAAGGTAGGTTTGAGCCCTAGGCCTAAATTTTAGAAAACCTTTGATTTGAATGAGCAAACGGAGTCCGATTTCGATAAATTTTAGATGCATGAACTCGTATTGAGATAAGGAACCCGAATATATAACTTTTGTGATTTTTCGATAAGCGTACCGAAAGTCGGATTTTGGGCAACTTGTGGGTTTTGGTGTATTTTGAGTTGTTTTGATTGGGTAATGCTCAATTGGCCTATTTAGATGTGATTCTATTGATTTTATCAGATACTACACCTGTGGAGTCCGACATTCGTGGCAAGAGAGTTGTCTCTTAGCGGTTTTGTACCGGAGTCGAGGTAAGTGGCTTGTCTAACCTCGTGTGGGGGAATTTTCACCACTAGGATATTATGTGATAGTTTAAATGCCTTGTACGCGAGGCGACGGGCGTGTCCCATGCGTTGGTTGTTGTAGCACATACTTTACTTGAATTGCCCGATTAGTGATATTCCTGCTCTTAGCTGATTAAATCGATACTTTTACCCGGTATTAGTTAGAAAATCATGATTAGATAGGATTTAACTATCTAGTTGCCTAATTGTCTTGAACTTCTTGATAATTGTTGGCATTATTTTCGGTGAAGTTGTAGTTAAGCATATTATATTCTCTCTGTGTATTCCTTTATTTGTTGTGTTTGTGGACTGCAGGTTCGATTCCCGGAGATCCCAGGGCTGTGGGTTCGATTCCCAGAGACCCGGAGTGATGTTGTTTGTGGACTGCGGGTTCGATTCCCGAAGATCCTGAGTTCTTGAGATATTATTGAGACATGGGCTGCGGGTTCGATTCTTGAGATATGGACTGCGGGTTTGATTCTCGAAGATCCTGAGTTATTGAGATATGGACTGCGGGTTCGATTCCCGGAGATCCTGAGTTATTGAGATATGGACTGCGGGTTCGATTCCCGGAGATCCTGAGTTATTAAGATATGTACTGCGGGTTCGATTCCCGGAGATCCTGATGTTATTGAGATATGGACTGCGGGTTCGATTCCCGGAGATACTGAGCTATTGATATATTATTGAGATGTGGACTGCGGGTTCGATTCCTGGAGATCTTGAGATTTATTGAGACATGGGCTGCGGGTTCGATTCCCGGAGACCCATGGGTACTGTTAATGGGACTGTGGGTTCAATTCCCACAGGTCCTGGACTTGATAATTGAATTTTTATTACTTGTTGTTAGCTTAATTGTAGACGGTTGTAGCAATCACTTATTATTGTTAA
This sequence comes from Nicotiana noctiflora, assembly GCA_032618575.1. Classification (NCBI taxonomy): domain Eukaryota; kingdom Viridiplantae; phylum Streptophyta; class Magnoliopsida; order Solanales; family Solanaceae; genus Nicotiana; species Nicotiana noctiflora. The sequence goes on from JASVEL010001847.1 coordinate 24,971, forward strand.
ATTCAGAATTATTATCCTTTAAAGTGCTTATTATTGTTACTATCATTTTGTTATTGTTTCTTTCAGTAGGGCCCTGAGCTTCCTCGTCACTACTCCATCGAGGTTAGGCTTGGCACTTACTGAGTACCGCCGTGGTGTACTCATGCTACTCTTCTACACACTTTTGTTGTGCAGATCCAGGTACGTCAGGACAGGTCCATACTAGGTGATTCCGCAGCTCTTTGGGAGACCTCGAGGTATGATGTGCTACGTCCGCGGATCCGGAGGCTTTCCTTCTATTCTGATAGTATTAGGAGACATTTTCCTTCATTTCGTTGTTAGATACTCTTTACACATAGAGCCACAGTTGTATATTCTCTTTTAGTCTGTGTTACCCGTGGGATTCTAGGTCTTGGTGGTGTTATATACAGTGTGTTTTTGACGGGTGTATGTGCCAAGCGGCACAGATTACATTCCCTTTCGTATTATTTTTCTGCTATTTATTATTAAATGTTCATAATTTGTATTTTTCGCAATGTGCTTGACTTACCTAGTCGTGGGGACTAGGTGCCACCACGACATGTTCACGATTGGTGAACTAGGGTCGTGACACATGAAACACTGGATGTACAGATGACAAGCTAGGTGGCAAGGCAAGCTTATATGCCACCTCTCCCACACGATCAAGAATCTCGAATGGGCCAATAAACCTAGAGCTAAGTTTGTCATTCTTTCCAAATCTCATCACGCCCTTCATAGGCGACACTTAGAGCAATACTCACTCCCCAACCATGAAAGCTATATCTCGAACCTTGCGATCTGCATAGCTCATTTGCCTGGACTGAGCTATGCGAAGTCTATCTTAAATGATCTTGACCTTATCTAAGGCCTCCTGAACTAGATCCGTACCCAACAACCGAGCTTCTCCCGGTTCAAACAATCCAACCAGAGAACGACACCACCTACCATAAAAGGCTTCATAAGGATCCATCTGAATGCTCGATTGATAGCTATTATTTTAATCAAACTCTGCAAAAGGTAGGAATTGATCCTGTGAGCACGTGATTTTTGCCCTAAGAAAATAAATTCCAACATAAATAAATACAAAAATAGTTTTTGGTGCAATTATGTGATTTAATTGAAATACTTGTGTGTTTGTTTTTAAAAATAAATTTGAAATTAAAACTACAAAAGGAACCAATTAGAAAATATCAAAAAATATAAAAATTTAGAAAAATCAACAAAAAAACAAAATACCGGAGAAACAAAGGAAAATGGCAAAAAATATCATAAAATACCAGAAAAATCAGGAAAAATAGGAAATAAAAGAAGTATAACAATTGAAAACAAATACAAAAAGAGAAAAATTGAAATACAAAAGAATATACCAAAAAATAATTAAAATACAAGACAAAAATATAATACAACTTGGGCTTTGTAATGAAATAGATACACAATTGATAAGCCCAAGTATAATAGGCCCAAAAGACCAGACTCGTCTGCCTAAGTCCTTAGCCAAACGACGGCGTACAGACCATTAAAATCTCAACCGTTGATGAAATCAATCCAATGAACCAGATAAGGCGGTTCGATTGGAAATCAAATGACGCCGTATAGAAGACCAATCTGAGCCATCCAAAGGAATGATCAGATGGATGGCATTGAATCTCATTAAGAGCTAAATGATGTAGTATGACAAAATAATCCTGGCCGTTCAAAATTAAGCATCTAACGGACATGAAGCTATCCATCATTTAATTGAACGATGCCATTTTAAACGAAAAGATCCCGACCGTTGATATTGGTTGATCCAAAGGCCAGGATTACACGAGACAAGGGGAGTATAAATATCATCATCTCCATTCAATTCATTACATTCACACACATTATACATTGTAAACCCTAGCCGCCTCCCCCTTCTATCTCATTCCTCTTAGTCTCCCATGGAGACTGGTCGGACTGGCCTGTATCAACCACTGTCTCCGGCTCATGAAGCCACCAAATACTTCACCCCTACCCACCAAACCTTTCAACCACCATGAAAACCCCAGTAAACCAAAAATCCCCTTTCTTCTTAAAATTTCGATCGCCAGAACCCTAGCCGGCGACCTCAAAATCTATGAACCAGCCTTCGTAATTAACACCATAAGATCGCCTTGAGTAGATCTTTCACCTCATCTAGGTGGCTAGTCTCAAATCTTACTAGAACTCGTCGGATATAACAAAAAGGCTCATCGGAACCCTACTCCGGCGAGCACCCAAAAACAACCCCCACCTCAAAATCACTAAACCAAGCCCCAGACCACCTCTTACCCACCAAAACTCAAAAAGAAGCCTCATAGAAGAAGTCTAACAGTCAGAAGACTAAAAGTCTTTGGAACTTTTGAAATCTGGAAATAAAGAAAGAAAAAAGAAGAAAGAAAGAAAAGAGAAGGGAAAAGAAAGCCCCGAAAAAAGCTAAGTTTTACTATCCCTGTTCCTGTTTTCTTTGTCTGTCTGATTCTGAAAATATTTACTTTATATGTTTCTTGATATTTTTGTGAGCTTATCTCTTTTGCATGCTTAAGATCTACCTCTGGTTATTACACATGCTTAAGTCTATTTAAGTGTTCTTAGGTTCTTAATGTGTATTACGTATGAATCATGAGTAAATAGGCCTATTTATGTATTTGTTCATCATGCTCTGTCTAAAATTAAGTTTTGATTAATTGAGATTCAACCATTATCAAACTTTCCCTCTGCTAATTGATTGAAAGTTGATTTGCGATTAAGGCTATATGTGCAAAGTAACATGAACTGGCTATATTTATAATCTAATTCCTTTGTGAGTCCATTCTGAATCTTTGGTTGCTTTTGTGATGTGGGTCATGGTTGTAAAGATTTTGTGGTTAGTTCTGAAAGCTAAAATATGTGGCTATTTCTGAAAGAATAAAGTTGGGTCGTTAAAGTGGCTGTCTCTGTTATGAAGTGGTTATGCTGATTTATTAATTGTATTAAGTGGTTAGTTCTGAAAGCTTATCTCTGTTGGTTAATCAATTGCCTTGTGTTAATGAAGGGCTATATGTTAAATAAGGGATTGAAGCTGTTAAATGTGGTCTAAATATAAAAAGGGTTTGGGGTTAAAACTGGTTAAGTTTTAAATTAGTTATAGAAAGTAGTTACTAGTTAAATAACTCACAACCCTAAGTTTGCTAGACTTTGGTAGGTCGGGTAAATTGAGAAAACCAATAAGGGTATAACAGGAAACAATAAATGGCATTCCTGAAGATTTAATAGACCCTATAGGGTCAAAAATGACTTTAGTGCCTAGTATTCCTGTAATTACCTATAATATAAAGGACAAAACTTAGCAAGTGAGGGTAACCAAGTAAAAGACACCTAATAGAATACTATAGAATTGCCTAGAACCTTCTAGCAAGGGCTCTAAGGCATTTCGACACACATTCAAGGAACTAATATGTAAATAATGGAAAGAATAAGGGGAGGGGATTGAAAATAACATATTTGAATTTTCTCCCCAATTCCCCTTAAAACCAGTCTATAAATAGACCATTAGAGAGCCTGAAAAAGGGTCCAGATTTTTAAAGGCTGGAAAATCTATATTTGAAAAAGAGGCCCACACTTTGAAATTAAGAAAAGGGTTCCATACATAGTTCTGAAATTTGGTTCTATATACTGCGATCCTTAGCTGTTTAATTTAGGTACTAATTTGGGAGTTCCTGTTGTGTCTATTATCCTTCAATTCATTTGGATTCTGCTTGAGCTCTTCGATTCTACTTTGTTGATTTGCTGGACTATTATATTTGGGATTGTGTTTGCTGCTCTGTTGCTGTTATTTTGCTGACTATTCTTCATCCTCAAAGCCTAGACTCATAGATTGCTTTTGAATCAGGTACACTTCCATTTCTTGAAAATTTAATTGCACATTGTTTGAAGAAATGAAACTGCATGAGTCGTTTGGATGAATTTACTTCTGTTTTTCCTTTTAGTTTGTAGTTGTTATTTCCTAGTATCATCGTAATTCATTAGGATCATTTGTAATAATTAATCACTATATGAGGGTTGCTATAGATTAAAATAGAGTAGATTGTGATACATAATTAGAAACAGTTCTCAACTAATCTAAGTTCAAAACATGCTATAATGAAATTAATTCACCTATAAAGTCAGTAAATATAAGCTAGATAATCAACTACCTCTATTAATTAAATCCTGAATAAGGATCGATCAGTTAATAACAAGGAATAAGGGGATAACGTTTAGACTACTTTGCTATCTAGTCTCATTTAACAATGATTTACTTATAGTATAATTCAGAGTTCTGTAGTTGATAATAATTCAAGTCTGTCTAGTAAATATTTCTGGATTGTTTTCCTTTAGTTAAAATTAGGTAATAAACAAGTTTACAACTAGTATTGTGAATACCACTTAAATACGTGAAATCATAGTGTTAACACCAAATACCTGTTCTTAATGTGTTCAATTAATGATTATAATTCAAAATTAATAGTGATTGATATGTAATCTGGTGCCTTATAAAATAATATGAATCTTATTGGTTTATTCTGTTATTTGAAAAATGTTTGTTTAAATTCTATGTTGAAGTTACAATTCTGTTTTACATTTCATCCGTTTACTCTGGTCCTGGTCATGAATACAAGCCCAAATTCGATTAAAGTCACCCTTGGGTCATCGAGTGTAGATACTCGCACACACTGGGCTTCAAAGGCCCATTCGCACACCATGGACTGTTAAAGCAGTCTAGAAGTCCAGGCCTAGTAGTAAGTAATTGGCCTGGACTTAGTAATAATAAGTTCAAAAAATACAAAACCATATTACAATTAGGAGGAAAAAACAGAAATAGCAAAACATAGTGTATGATAAGTTTGGATTTCTAAAAAATAAGGGATGAGCTTCGTATTAAAATGAAAAGACACACGGGGGCCCCCATACGGATTTTAATATAAATGTTAGACTCGGAAGGACCGTTTAGCGAATTTCATGGTCTTTCCTAAAGATAACAAGGCGTAGACATTATAGGCACGACTAAAATATACATCCCTAATACGAGTACACATTTATGTGACTCAAATCTCAAATCCAGGCGAAGCTGAGATGCACTAAAGTCACAGGCGTACTGGTTGTGGTGTAACTCGAAATGCATTTTTGCGACGTCGCAAGTGGTTAAAATAACAAAATGGGACATTCACATTTGTAAAAGCATATAAAGAAATCAAATAGGTCAATTACAACAGTTGAGCGACCTTGCTAAAACCACGGAATTAGGGAGTGCCTAACACCTTCTCCCGGGTTTACAAAATTCCTTATCCGGATTTCTAGTTTTGCGGACTGTTAAAACAGAGTCATATTTCCTCGGATTTGGGATTAAACTGGTGACTTGGGACACCATTTTCTTCCCAAGTGGCGACTCTGAAATCTAAATAAATCCCGTTCCGATTGTCCTTAAAGTGGAAAAACTCCTTCCATGCTATTATTATTATATCCCTTCTTGGGGTGTACTAGTAAATAACGGGGTATACTTTATCTTTGAAAAAGTAGTAAAAAGGGAGGTGTGACAGATCCCACGAGCCTCCAAAATCAATAACACACGTTCGAAGCATATCTTCCAATATCTGAATAGTTCTCTCGGACTGACTGTCCGTATGGGGATGAAAGGCTGTACTTAGTTGGACTTGGGTGCCCAACTCTCGTTGAACCGCCTTCCAGAAATGTGAGGTAAACTGCGTACCTCGATCTGAAATGATAGAGATAGGCACACCATGAAGGCGAACAATCTCCCTGATATAAATCCCAACTAATTTTTCGGATGAATAGGTAGGGGCAACCAGAATAAAATGAGCTGACTTGGTCAGCCTATCAACAATAACCCAAATAGCATCAAACTTCTTCCAAGTCATCGGAAGTCCAGAAATAAAGTCCATAGTGATCCGCTCCCACTTCCATTCAGGAAGTTTAATTCTCTGAAATAAACCGCCAGGTCTCTGATGTTCATATTTAACCTGCTGACAATTCACACACCGCGCTACATATGCCACAATATCCTTTTTCATTCTACGCCACCAATAATGTTGCCGCAAATCTTGATACATCTTTGCTGCGCTTGGATGAATAGAATACCGCGAACTGTGGGCTTCTTCTAGAATCAATTCTCTAAGCCCATCAACATTTGGCACACAAATGCGCCCTTGCATCCTCAGAATCCCATCAGCATCTAAGGTGACCTGCTTGGCACCTCCTCGTTGAACCGTGTCTTTAAGGTCATATAAATAAGAATCAATAATTGTTGATCGCGGATACGCTCCAATAAGGAAGAGCGAGCTACCGTGCAAACTAGCACTCGACTAGGCTCAGAAATATCCAACCTCACAAATCGGTTGGCTAAGGACTGAACATCCAAAGCAAGCGGCCTCTAATTGACTAGAATATAAGCAAGACTGCCCGTACTGGCTGACTTCTTACTTAAAGCGTCGTCCACCACATTTGCCTTTCCCGAATGATGTAGAATGGTGGCATCATAATCTTTCAGCAATTCTAGCCACCTTCTCTGCCTCAAATTCAACTCCTTCTATTTAAACAAATATTGAAGACTCTTATGATCGGTGTATACTTCATATGCCACACCATACAAATAATGCCTCCAAATCATCAATGCGTGAACAATCGCTGCCAATTCTAGATCATGAACTGGATAGTTCTTTTCATGAATTTTCAGCTGCCTCGAAGCATAGGCAATAACCTTACCATCCTACATCAACACGACACCAAGCCCGATACGGGAAGCATCACAGTAAATGGTATAAGCTCTCGTACCTGTAGGTAAAGTCAATACCGGTGCTGTGGTCAAGGCTGTCTTGAGCTTCTAAAAGATCGCTTCACATTTATCTGACCATTCAAACTGAACACCTTTCTGCGTCAATCTGGTCGGTGGGGTTGCAATAGATGAAAACCCCTCCACGAATCGCCAATAATAACCTGCTAATCCCAAGAAACTCCGAATCTCTATGGCTGATGTCGGTCTAGGCTAGTTCTTGACTGCCTCAATCTTCTTGCCGTCACAATATGACCCAGGAATGCAACTGAACTTAGCCAAAATTCACACTTTGAAAATTTTGCATATAGTTGGCTATTTTTTATAGTCTGCAGAGCCACTCTGAGATGTTGCGCATGCTCCTCCTGACTACGGGAATATATTAATATGTCATCAATGAAGACTATTACAAACAAGTCTAAATAAGGTCGGAACACCCGATTCATCAATTCCATAAAAGCTGCTGGGGTATTTGTTAACCCAAAAGATATGAACAGGAATTCATAATGTCCGTACCGAGTGCAGAATGCTATCTTAGGGACATCAGATGCCCTAATCTTCAGTTGATGATGGCCAGATCTCAAATCTATCTTCGAAAAGACCTTGGCATCCTGGAGTTGATCAAATAAATCATCAATTCACGGGGGTGGATATATATTTTTGATAGTCACCTTGTTCAACTGCCAATAATCAATGCACATTCTCATCGAACCATCTTTCTTCTTTATGAATAATACCGGCGCACCCCACGGCGAAACACTGGGTCTAATGAAACCCTTTTCAAGTAAATCTTGCAACTGCTCCTTCAATTCTATTAACTCTTGCGAGGCCATACGATATGGAGGAATAGAAATAGGCTAAGTGCCTGGAGCCAAGTCAATGCAAAAATCAATATCACTGTTGGGTGGCATACCCGGTAGGTCTGAAGGAAACATTTCAGGAAATTCGCGAACCACGGACACAGAGTCAATAGAACGAACCTCTGCACTGGAATCACGGACATAGGATAAATAAGCCAAACACCCTTTTTCAACCATACGCTGAGCCTTAACATAAGAAATAACATTGCGGCTAGTATGACCAGAAACTCCTTTCCACTCTATACGAGGCAAATTTTATAGAGCTAACGTTACGGTCATGGCATGGAAAACTAAAATAGCATGATATGGAGATAGCCAGTCCATGCCTAATATAATATCAAAGTCCACCATATTTAGGAGCAATAAATCAGCACAGGTCTCAAGACCCTCAATCACTACAATACATGACCGATGAACTCGATCAACCACAATAGAATCGCCTACTAGTGTAGACACATAAACATAAACACCCAGTGGATCACTAGGTTGAAACAAGTACGGTACAAAATAGGAAGACACGTACGAATATGTAGACCCAGGGTCAAATAATGCTGATGCCTCTCTATCACAAACCAAAATAATACCTGTAATGACAGCATCTGAGGACTCAGCCTTTAGTCTGGCAGGAAGTGCATAACATCGGGGCTGGGCCCCACCAACCTGAGCAGTATATCTGGGACAATTAGCTGCTGGCTGGTCCCTACCTCTATCGGTTTGAGCTCCACCTCTATGGCTTCTGCCTCCACCTCTATGTCCTCTACCCTCGCCTCTAGCTGGCTGGGCAGGCTGTAGGGGAACCGAAGCCTGAACCATAGCACGAGAACCTTGCTGCTGTGACTAAGCACCTCTAAATCTCGGGCAATGTCTCCTGATGTGACCCAAATCTCCACATTCATAGCAACCATCTGAATGCAAAAGTTGGGAAAACTGGGACTGACCTCGTCGACTTGAATGATCACCTCAGAAACTTTGAAGTGGCTGTGCACTGATAGGTGCTGATGATGCACTATACAGCTGCGGATCCGAGTAATATGGCTGAGAATCACGACTACCTGAAAGGCCATGAGAAGCTTGAAGGGCTGACTGAAAAGGCCTAGGAGGATGGCCTCTACCATACGAATCTCTACCTCCAGATGAGGTACCACTGAATCTGCCTGAATTACGGGGTCTCTTATCCGACCCATGACCTTCTCTTTGTGACAGAGCCATCTCGATCTGGCGAGCTGCATTGGCCGCCTCCTAAAAGGTGATTTCCGCCCCCACTCTCATAGCCATCTACATACAATTTGGCTGACTTAAGCTATCAATAAATCTTCTCACCTTTTTCCGATCTATAGGAAGTATGACAATGGCATAATGAGCCAGGTTAATGAACCTAGTCTCGTACTGTATGACAGACATGGAACCCTGATGAAGACGCTCAAATTTCCTGCGCAGAGCCTCCCTCTGAGTTGTTGGAAGGAACTTTTCCAAGAACAACTCTGCAAATTGGCCCCAAGTCAAAGATGATGATCCAACTGGCCTAGATAGTCAATAATCTCTCCACCAAGTCTTGGCGGAACCAGATAATCAAAAAGTGTCAGAATCAACACCATTAGTCTCCACGATGCCCATAGTACGGAGAACCTCGTGGCAGCTATATAGGAAGTCCTGGGGAACCTCTGAAGGAGTGCCACTGTATGTGGTAGTGAACAACTTGGTAAACCAGTCCAACCTCCATAATGCATCAGCAGACATAGCTGCACCATCACTAGCCTGAGTCCTTATGACCAGCTAAACTACCTCAGCTGGCTGAATCACATGAACCTGAGCATGGGGAATTACTAGCTCTGGAGTGCGTGTAGTAGGAGTCTGATTACCTCCTCCAGCCTGAGAAGTGACTGGTGCTACTGGTAGTAAACCTGCTCTGGTGATACTGTCCATAAAACCTACTATCCGGACAAGAGCATCCTGAAGATCCGGTGTAAACATAGCTCCTCCTGGGACCTGAGCTGGGCCCACTGGAACTGCTGGGGCTCGAACCTCCTCCTCGATATGAAACTGAGGTTCTGCCACTTTTGCTACTACTCGGGGCTGAGCTCTGCCCCTACCTCGGCCTCTAGGACGACCTCGACCTTGGCCTCTGGCCCTAGCAAGAGCTGGTGCTACTGGAGCCTCGGGCTGCTGGTTAGTGGATGAGGAAGCGCGTGTTCTTGCCATCTACGGAAGAACAGAGTAGAAATCATTAGCACTTGAAAGATCAAAGTCGCACAATTGGAAAGAATAAAAGGAAGATTTTCCTAACTCTGTAGTCTCTAAGGGATAAATACAGACGTCTCCGTACTGATCCCTCAGACCCTACTACGGTTGTTCGTGAGTTGAGAGACCTGTGCAACCTAGAGCTCTGATACCAACTTGTCACGACCCGAATTTCCCACCATCGGGAGTCATGATGGCACCTACTAGTGGAAGCTAGGCAAGCCAATTCTTACTTACATTTTCATTAGTTACAACTCTCTTTTTAAGACTTTAAATAAAATCATGTAATTACAGCGGAATAAATAAATTTTGCGGAAGACTTAGCAAATTTTACTAGATACGATACAAAAAACCCAAACATGATACACTACCCAAGGCCGGTGTCACAATACTCACGAACTTCTAAGAATAATACACATAGCCGTCTGAAAGAAATATAAACTATTTATCTCGAATACGTGAGATAACATAATGAAAAACAAAGATAGAGGAGACAACGGGTCCTGCGGACGCTTGCAAGGCTACCTCGAAGTCTCAGTAGTCGAAATATCCACAATCGTGCTACTACCGCTGCTTCTGTCCGTAACCTATATCTGCGCAAAAAGAGCGCAAAGTGTAGTATCAGCACAACCGACCCCATGTGCTGGTAAGTGTCTGGCCTATCCCGGCGAAGTAGTGACACGGCTAGGACTAGACACCCACATAAACCTATGCAGTTAAAATATATATAGGTACAAACAAACAACAATATATAATAGTGAACATTTTCACGGAAAAGAACATACCCTGGTACAACCGCAAAATATTATATCATAAAAATAATATGGACAATGGAATACAATTCTGTTTCCAAATTCACATCATTCACTTACAGGAGTACGACCACTCATTCTCATTTTACTATCAGTCCTTTATTTTATTTAACCAAATCATACATAATATATTACCGGCTATTGTGGCCAATATCAACAAATATTATCTGTTAGTAGTGCGGCGTGCACTCCGACCCGCCTAATAAGTCACCGGCATCTATGGCCAATAACAGTACAAAATAGGCTACCGGCAACTATGGCCAATGCCAACAATCAATATCTGTTAGTAGTGCGGCGTACACTCCGACCCTTACGATAAGTCACTAGCGCTATGGCCAATAACAATAATCAATATAATCTATTACCGGGATTGAACCAATAATCTCTGATCAACAATATGTATATAAATGTATTACCGCTACTAAACCAATAATCTTCAATTTTAACAATATTTATATTACCGGTAAAACCAATAAATAATAATAAATCAACAATATATGTCTGTTACCGGTGTGACACCAATAATCTTTAATCAACAATTTATATATATTACCGATATGAAACCAATAATAATTTCCTTTCATATAATCACATAGGATTAATAGGAATTTAATCCATTTAAGACCACGGTCATGCTCGACCCCCAACGTATAGATACTCGTCACCATACCTATACGTCGAACTCCACACATAACAATTAGCACATAAACTCAATTTCTATTCCCTCAAGCTAGGATAGATCAAACACTTACCTCGAAAGTTTACGAACGATTCAATCTGTAGCAATGCCTTTTCCTTCCAAATTTGGCTCCAATCCAATCGTATCTATACACAATTGATTTAATATCATCAATTCTACTTAACAAACTAGTTCATATGGCTAAATATAATTTTTACAATATTCTGCCCGGAATAGTAAAAATCGACCCAGGCCCACATGATCGAAACTCGAGGTTTGAACCAAAATAAATTCACCCAATCATCCACGAGTTCAAATATACAATTTTTTCTTAAGTTCGACCCCAAAACGAGGCCTAGATCGCAAATTCTTTGAAAACCCTAACTATACTTATTTCTCTAATCTTTCTACCCATTTACACATATTTAGGCCTAGGAATTCAAATAATATTGATGGAAAATGAAGAAAACAAGTTAAGAATCACTTACCCAACAAGCTTGGTGAAAATCGCCTAAGAATCGCCCCAATAAGCTGTTTGGAGAAGAGAGAGTTGAGAGTAATGAGATTTTATCCCGTTTGTTCTGTTTTTGCAAAACTTAAAAACACTGGGCAAATTTACTCGATGCGATCGCAGGGCCTGTGATGCGATCACATAGAAGAAAATAAGGGGGCAAAAGATTTACTTTATGCGATCGCGGAACAGTAATGCGATCGCATAGAAGAAAAAATGAGGGGCTGGACTTGCTCTATGCGATCGCAGGGACTGGTATGCGATCGCATAAAAGGATTTTTGGGCCTCAAATTTTTTCTCTGCCACCTCCTACTCTCTCTCTCTAAAAAAGCCTGCGGTAAGTGCAGAGAGCTAAGCCATTAATGTCGTGGAGAAGGTTAGACCTCATAAAGTCAGTGAAGCTAAGGTTTTATATGTGTTATATCCTTTCGATCAAGCGAGAACTTATAAGGAAGGCCTTCATTGCCATTTGAAAAAACAGGAAATACTAAAGTATCAACAACTACCCTAAAAGTTTCAATTTAAAACACATAGAACCATGTAGTAAGGTATTCATTACAGTCACCTAGTGATATCAGGCACACTTAATAAAAATAAGTACATCTTGTCTTAAGCAACACTAAATATCACAATAACTACCCTAACAGTTTGAGTGCAAATTCAAGTGTTTTAAAATAACTTAACAATACAATATTCAATACACAACTACATATAGTTGTTCTTGGATGGCTTAGATGATGAACTTTCTTGATTTAGGTTGGAATGTGATGCCACGGTTCGTTCAAGTTGTCTTCTAATAATGGTTAGTCTACCATTTTATTTTACTCCACTTGTTGTCTTTTAGGTACATTCATGAATATATTTTGAGGACCTCTTTTAACTAGCATGATAAAGCGCACATGGTTTATCTCTATTAGACTGTCAACAAATTAAAGTATTTAGTAAAATATTTTTAAAAAACAGCGCATAAACTTAAGTTTGAAGTACTTACAAAAAAACTTTTGAACCCACTACTTGATTGAAACAGTCCAACCAGAACTTCCACTACCTCTACTAGTTCCTCTTCTTAATTTGGGAATAAAAGTAGTTGAAGCTGAACATATATTACTTCTTTTACCTCTACTAGTTCCTCTTCCTCTGCCAACAGCAATAGGGGAAGAAGTAGTTGAAGCTGAAGCTGTTGGAGCAAGTGTATTACTTCTTCTACCTTTATCGTTTCGTCTTCCTCTGCTAGTAACAGGGGCAGTAGTAGTTGGAGCAGTTGTTCCTCTTCCTCTTATGCTTCCTATATAAGAAGCATTTATAGGAGTGGAATCTACAGGCCTTGGTTTCTTGTGGCATCTCCTTTTGTTGTGTCCATATTGTAACGACTCGGCCGACTATTTTGAGTGTTATAGCCCCTTCCCCTATTTACTGCTTATTATATGCTCAATTGTGGTTATGTGACTTGTTGGGATATTTGGTTTAGGTCCAGGGATGTTTTGTAATGGGGTGAGACACTTAGTCTCAACATTGGAAACTTAAGTTGAAAAGATTGACAATGTATTGAGTTATGTGTAAATGACTCCAAAATAGATTTTTGATGGTTTTGATAGCTCCGTAAGATGATTATGGACTTAGGTATGTTTCTAGATAGTGATTTGTAGATCCATAGTGGAATTTGGCTTGAAATGGCGAAATATGGAAAATTAGAAGTTTTGGAAATTGAGAAGTTTGAGCGAGAGTTGGCTTTATGGTTACCAGGCTCAGATTTTGGTTCCGAAAATTGAAATAGTTCTGTTGTATCATTTATGACCCGTGTGCAAAGTTTGGGGTCAATCGAATGTGATTGGATATGTTTTAACATTGAATGTAGAAGTTAAAAGTTCAAAAGTTCATTAGGCGTGGATCGATGCGCGATTCATGGTTTTAGAATTGTGTGATGTGATTTGATGCTTTTAGTGAGTTCGTATGATATTTTTGGACATGTTTGTATGGTTGGTTTAGGTCTCGAGGGCTTCGAGTAGATTTCAAATAGTTATCAAAATGGAATCTGATTTGGAGAAATGGCTAAAGTTTGCTTAGTATTTAGGTCTAGTTTCCTTATACGCGATTAAGTGGACAGGTCCGCGATCGCGTAGGCTTAATTGGGAAGCTAGGGTTTTTATTATACGCGTTGGCGAGTTGAGGGCTGCGACTGCATAGTTGAGTGAAGCAGTAAATCACGAACGCGTGGCTAAGGTCGTGTTCGCGTAGAGTAAATGAGGTAGAAGCTGGTTCACACACATTTGTTCATTGCGAACGCGTGAAGTCGTTTGCGATCACGTAAGTTTGGGGGCCTGTGTTATCTTGTTTGTGGGGAGGTTTAAGGCTAATTTGTGGTGTAGCAAACTTGTGCTTCGCGACCACGAAGCATTTTTCGTTATCGCTATTATGGACATCTGGGCAGAACTTAAATATTTCACAAATGAGGGATTGAGTCATTTTACATCATTTGATTTTGGGAGCTCAGATTGAGGTGACTCTTAGAGATATTTTTAAGGCAGTGATTGGGGTAAGTGATTCTTACTTGATTTTGGTTAAATTACATGAATATATCTTTGATTTAATCATTTAATTAGTGATTTATGGTGGATTTTGGAAAGAATGGAGAATACTTCTTGGGACAATTTTTAGGGGATTTGGGCAGATTTTGGTGTTGTATTTGAGTAATTTTGTTATGGTTGGACTCATGGTTAAATGGGCGTTTAGATTTTCTAACTTTTATCGGATTCCAAAACGTGGACTGGGGGTTGACTTTTGAGTTGAATTTTTGATTATTGATTAAGAACTTAGCATTTTGATATGAAATTGATTCCTATAGCTTGAGTTGATTGTATCAAATTGTTTGTGGCTAGATTCAAGGCACTTAGAGGGCGTTTCGTGAGGCAATGACTTGTTGGAGTAGAGATTTGCAAGGCTTGAGGTAAGTAACACTTCTAACTTGGTTATGAGGAAATGAATCCCTAAACTTATGTGGTATGTGATTGATATTGAGGTGGTGCGCATGGTAGGTGATGGTCGTGTGGGTGTGTTCGTAGAACTTATGATTTGGGTGATTCCATGAAGCTGTACTGTATCCATCCCATCTGAATTTTATTACTGTACTCTATGTGTTAGAGCACTAGAGTTGTGATTTATGCCGGAAATCCTATTTAGGCTATGTGCTGGTACTATTGGGATAAAAAATGGTCGTTTTTTGCTGTTGAATTATTTTCTTAATTGCAATTATGTACTCAATTGCATTCATCAATGCATATCATATCTCAATCTATGTTATCGTATACTATCAAATCTTGTACCATTGATTTTGGCTTCTTAGCATGATTGTTGTGAGCTACAGAGATTGGAGAGATTGATGAGTGAGTGAGGCTGATGGACTGTTTGTGAGTGATATTTTTGGGATCGGGCTGCACGCCGTATCATATTTTATCGATTCATGTCAGGATTTAGCTTATTATAGCGCTTGGGCTGGGTCTGCCCCTCCAGAGTCTGCACATCCACAGTAGGTGTAGTTGCTATTGATTCATGATATTTGATTCGGGGTGGATCTGCTCTATACAGCGTTGAGTGATTGAGAGTGATGAGTTATGTGAGCACAGGATTTTTGCACCGGGCAATTAATTCCAAAATTAAAATAAATATGTTTTTGAGTGCAATTACATGCTTTGTTTGAAATTAGCTACACTTTGCGTGTTTGAATAAATAGAAATTAGGAAAAACCAAAAAAATTAGGCTAGGTAATTACTTTGTTTTAATTAATTAGTTTTAAGAAGAAAAATTACCAAAAATAGTTTAAATAGCGGAAATTAGAAAAAAAAATAGTAGAAAATTGCAAAAAATATTAGATAATTAGGTTAAGTAGGAAATTAGGTTTTTATAATATTCCATAAAAGAAAAAGAAAAAAATATAAAAGAAAAATACATAAAAAATAATTAAAATACTAGAAAATCCAAAATTGGTGGTGTAATAAGCTTGGGCCAATTTGAATTGAATTTGGAGGCCCAAGCACTTAAGCCCAAGGGATCCGGTCCAATGTTTTAAGCTGAAGTGATCTCAGTCGTTCACTTCCTCAAATCCAACGGCTCAGAATATTAGTTGAATTATAAGGGGGTTAATTGAGATGTGAGGATTAATCTCAGCCGTCCGTGTGAATGATCTAACGGAAGAGACCTTTGGTCTCTTTAGCTGTCGAACGATGGCATTTTAGTAATGTTTCTAATAACCGTTGATCTTCATCAGATCAACGATTCAGATTTCCTCAATTGCCTCAGCTATATAAGGCATTGGTCTGAACATTTTGCCATTTTCACAACTCCTCTCAACCCTAGCCGCCTCCCTTCTCTTCTCCTTCGTCGTCTTCAACCTCAAGGAAACCCTAGCTGGCCAATGGCGGCCACCACCCTCCATGGTGGTCGCCGGTCACTCAACGCCCATTTGTTCTTCTTTCATCCCCTTCTACGCTTCAAGCCGTAACCAAAACCCCTGAAACCCCAAGAATCGACCCTTCTCTGAAAACTCCGGTCACCGGAACTTCACCGGTGACCACTCAAACAATGAATCACCGCCTCAAACCAACGCCAAAAGAACCCCCTTTACCTGATCTATCCAACCATACCACCCACGCCCCTCGAATCTACCCCGATCTCGTCGAATATCCAAAAGAAGGTCGCCAGAAACCTAACTCCGGCGACCCCAAAACTCAAACCTTCAAGACCCTACCTTTTTACCCTCCCAAACATCCCTCTGCAAACAAAAACTCATAAAGGCTTTGTCTTGAAGCCCAACGAGAAAAACAGAAAGGAAAATGAGAAAAAAAAAAGAAAAAATGAAAAAAAAAAGAAGAAACAAAGAAAAGGTCTGAGAGTTTGAAAAGAAAAAAGTGAAGAGAGTGAGGGAAGATAGGAAGCTCAGGGGACAGGCCCTGCAAGCTAAGTGCCCTATCCCTTATCTGCTTTCTTTCATTATTTTTTGTTCATGTTTTGTGTGTTTTATTTGATTTTGTTTTCTATTCTGCATTTTTCTGTATGTCTTTTGCTGATTCTTGTTCTCGCATGTTAGTTTTAGGATTTTTCCTGCTAATCTTCTGTTTCTTTTCTTTTCTGTTCATCTTCTCTCGTTTCACATCTTACATCCCGTATATTCTAGTCTATCTCTCTGATTTCTTTAAGTTTCAAAATCATACATCTGTTAGTATTAGGGTTTCGCCTTGTTTGTCTTTCTCGTATTATTTTTCTTGTTAACTGTTCTGTCTACTGCAAGTCAAAAGGTCTATCTTTATCTTGTGCTTCTTCATCTCTATCATGATTCATGTTTTATTAGTCTTCAACAGCATGTCTATTTCTCCTCTTTCTTTTGTCTTCGTCTTTGTCTTCTGTTAGTATTAGGCCTTTCAATCTTGTTGATCTTCGACATCTCATTTGCATGTTTAAAGTTTTGACTCTCATTCTGCATTTAGACTTCCTTGCTAGCTATTAGCAATTTGAATGATTCTTCTTTATTGTTTCATTATGATTCTTTTATCCCTTATTTTGTGGTCCTTGTGTCCAAAAGTGAGTCATGATTCATCTAGTGTTGACTGTTTTGTGAGAATTTAGTGTCTATGTGTCTATGTCAAATGAACTCTGAGTATGTTTTGAGTCTTTCAGTGAGTCATTCAACATAAGATGTTTCTAACTAAGCCTGTTCAATGTTAATTAGCACTTTGCTATTGAAAATTAAGTTTGTAAAGTCTAATTGATTGAGATTCAACAATACTCAACCTTTCCTCTGAATTTTGATTAGTTAGTGGACAGATTTGATTTCATTTGGCCATGTGTGCAATTATATGTTGAAATGGCTATGTTTGCAATGGTTCTGTGTTAGTGAACACTGTTAATACCTATCATGCTTAGGTGAATTGGTTATAGCTATTAGTATTAGGTTCCATAAAAATGGTTAGTTTATAAATAGGCTAAAACTGAAAATCACAAAAATAAGCTACAAGTTAAATATGTGACCAAGAGGGTTCAATTTTGCAATTGACCTACTCTGCTAGGTCTCTCACACACTGGCCAACACTTAAAAGTGGCTAGTTGTGTAATAATTAGCTAAGTCTGCAAATGCAGACTTGCCTAGGCTCTGTTTGAGCCTTGAACCTTAGGTGGCTAGGTTTGCAAAGACCTTAGCCCAGCCTATGTTCAGCAATTGGGCTTCAATTGCCCAGGCTAAGTCTCAACTTGAGACTGGCCATTAGTTTAACAGTCTGATTACTTTAATTAAGCAGGCTAGTCCTGCAAATTAGTTTAATTAACCTTAAAGTGAACAAAAATAGGTTATTAGGCAATAATTGACCTAAGAGTGGTCAACTTTGCAAAGGTTGACCAACTCTATAAGGTCCTAACACACCAGTCCACCTTAAAAAGGGGCTGGTTGTGCAAAATGGCTAAGTCTGCAAATGCAGACTTGCCCAGGCTCTTTTTTGAGCCCTGAACATTAAAGTGGCCAGGCCTGCAAAGGTTTTGGGCCCAACTATGTTCAGTAATTGGGTTTAAGTACCCAAGCTAAGTCTCAACTTGAGACTGGCTAGTTTTTAAATAGTCATATATAGCAATAAAGCAGGCTAGCCCTGCAGATTAGTTTAATTAGCTAAAATTGGATTAAAAGAGGCTAGAATTGAAATAGTTTCCTAAAGTAGAATTGGCCAGCCTTTAAATACCAATGCAAGAGCTGGCCATTAGTTAAATAAGTCCCCAAAAAGCTGAAACTTGACCTAGGCAGGTCGGGTAAATCAGCTGTGTCCTTAGGGGCATATAGGGAACTTGAATTGGTAAAATAGTGAATAGTTTGAAATATAAGAGGGTAAGGGAGTCATTTGTACCTCTGATTTCTGCAATTTTGTAGAGATTTAAGGGTATAATGGTCTCCCTAAAAAGTGAAATCAGTAAAAATCCCTAACCCTTAAGGCTACATTGGTAAAAGGCTCCTAAAAGGAATATTTGGAACCTTCGAGCACATGCTGAAAGGGTTTTTTGTTAACAGAATTGGGGCCTAAGTGAAATTTTTATAATTTTAGGAGGGGGATAAGTGGGATTTAATCCCATACTTTCTCCCCAAGTTTCAGCCCTTGCCCATTCTTATAAATACTCCCAAAAAGAGTGAAATAGGGGCTGGCTTTTGAAGAAAAGTTGAGAGAAAATATAGTAAGATAGTAATAGTTCTACTGCATTTTTCGAGTGAGAGTATCTGATTTAGTCGCCTGGGTTTGTGGTTTTCTGCTCAATTGTGTGCCTGGGTTTTCTGTTTGCTCTTGCTGTGGTGTTCTGCTTTCGTGGATAATCAATCTCACTGTTGCATTGCTGTTCGAAATCGTGATGTGCTTATCTGCCTGATCCCCTTAGACTCATTGGTTTTTCTTTGTGATCCGGGTACATCTCTCTTTCATTTGAAGCTGTAATGGCGAGTTGATTGAATAAAAATGAAGATTCAGTCCTTTATATTATGCTGTTATGTAGTTTTGTAGTTTAATGTTGCTAGTTTAAGATTTA
This sequence comes from Nicotiana noctiflora, assembly GCA_032618575.1. Classification (NCBI taxonomy): domain Eukaryota; kingdom Viridiplantae; phylum Streptophyta; class Magnoliopsida; order Solanales; family Solanaceae; genus Nicotiana; species Nicotiana noctiflora. Next base: position 44,424 of record JASVEL010001847.1, read on the forward strand.
TAGCTTATTTATTGTAGTATGTAGTAGCTGAAAAACAAAAATCAAACAAAAACCATATAATAGCTAGTATAATAGTAGTAGTGTAGTAGTAGTATAGTCATAGATCGCCCATCACTTAGTTAAATAGGAAAAACCCTTAAAACAAAAGTTAATTGACTCTCACATGCATCAATAACAACTAGCTCACAATAGAATTATCAATCATGCTCACCTAGCTAATCGGATTTATGAATCAGCAAGTTCCAGAAGAGCAAAACAGTTAGAATAAGCAATAATTCATTTGAGACTGGGTATGTAATACTGGATGAGTCCAAATTGTAGTAAAATCAGTAATGTAATTATGCATGTGTAGTTAATCACTTAGTCTTAGATAATCTGTAGTTAATCAGCTTAATTGCTCTTCAAGTCTCTTATATAATCGAACTGTCTTATTAGAATTGGTATTAAACCCTTTAGCCAGTAGTTAAATGTACTAGTATGAATTCTTAGTTGTAAATTGATAGTGGTAATAGCTTGTTGAGCATGTACAAAAGACATTGACTTAGAATTACTCTTTTATGTACTGGATTCTTTGGTGATAAATAAAAAATGCAATTGATTTTCATTCTCAGTTTATTCATATCTGTTTTAGTACGATTTCTTCGTGTTTGTTATCAATTAGTTTGGGCCTAAGACAAAACATGGGCCTGAAGTATGGAACGAAGTCAACCAGTCTATTGGACAGGAGCCTGAGGACAACCTGGGTCACCAGGACCTGGGTATGTCCAGTCACTATTTAAGCACAAGCGCAGGGATCCAGGCCCAATAATGGCAACGAGACTGGCCTGGACCCAGTTCTGAAGTGATAATACGATTAAGAAAAAAATAATATAGAAAATGTAGTATACATTAAGATTGAATTTTTTAAAATTAAATTGGGACGAGCCTCGCCCTACATTAAACATGCGGGGCCCCCATTTAGTAATGAGATAATAAAGTAGACTCGGGAAAGCTAATAGCGAATTCCATAGCTTCTCCCAAAAGACTTAAAAGCCGATAGACGTTGTTTTAGGGCACGATTTAACGTACTTTCCTTTGAACGAGTGTGCACTTGGTGCGACTCAAATCTAAATCTCGACAAAGCTGAAATATACCGAAAGTCACAGGCGTACTGGTTGCGGTGTGACTCGAGGCATGTTTTCGCAATGTCGCAAATTCCGTAAAAATATTTAAGTAAAAGGCGCTATATGTTGTTAAAATCTATGATTGAGTCAAACAAGAGTCGGGAACGACAATTGAGCGACCGTGCTAAAACCACGGAACCCGGAAATGCCTAACACCTTCTCCCGGGTTAACAGAGTTCCTTATCCGGATCTTTGCTTCGCAGACATTTTGAAAGAGTCAAATTCCTCGATTCGGGATTAAGCGGTGACTTGGGACACCATTATCTTCCCAAGTGTCGACTCTGATTAATATCAACAAAATCCCGAACCGATTGTCCTTTAATTGGAAAAACTCCTTCCTCTATGCTATTATATCCGTTTCGGGTATTTGAGCGTCGAGGTATACCTTACAAGCATATGTATATGCTTTTTCCCAAAGTGGGATAGTAAAAAGGGAGGTGTGACAGCTCTGGCGACTCTGCTGGGGAAAAGTAACCCGGAACTTCGGTTCAGGGTTTAAGAATTCGAGCTCAGTTAAATTGCTATTTTTGTTTATATCTTATTTCACTATATGTTTTGATTAATGTGCTACATGTTTACCGCTTTGATATTGCGTGAACTATATATATAAAACTGTGCCGAAAACCCTTCTATTCTTATCTCCGGGGATGTGCTTACTGGTTGAGAATCCCCTTTCTGTTAGTGTCAATACCAAAAATAAGAAATGAGGCCGGATAAGTTACAAAGCCGATTGACCCCGCGGGTCACCGGTACGTAGCCCCCTCCTCGATCCGAGTTGTCCACTCGGGTACACGGTCTAGTACCGATGAAAAATTAGGATATTGAGCCTAGATTTAGGATGTTTATTTGCATCATATCTGACTTAGGGGACTCAACACAGGGGTTGGGTCCGTCTAGGACAGATGACCCGGGAAATTAAAGACCGAGCATGTTATATGTTGTATTTATTTGTTCTAGATTATTATGGGCTAAATTCCTGAAAAACAAAAAGAGAGAAATTTTAGATATCGAAATATTGTCAATTGCTTGAAAAGAAAATTTGAAAAAATAGGTAGAACAATTTTGTTGAAATAATTGGTCACATAACAATCTGACCGAACTACGCAGGTTTGATTCTCGCCATTAGGTGGGATACGTAGGAAACCCTCATCTGGTCCAACCACCCATTTTAAAAAATCAAAAAAACAAAATGTCGAAGTTTTAGTTTTCAATAAAATCAAAGTGATGTTGTTTTTGAAAATAGCCGAATGTTCCGAAAGGACGCCGGAAGCCTGTTTTTGCAAAAATGGCCTCTTTGACTCTTTTCTTTTTGAATAATGGCCTTGAAATATTCCTTATGGAAATGTTGAAAGGCCACCCTTTTCAAAAAAAAATGTGTTTGTTTAATTTTGTCAATAAAATCAAAGTGATGCCGTTTTTGCAAATAGCCGAATGTTATGAAAGGACGCCGGAAGGCTGTTTTTGCAAAAATAGCCACTTTGAAACATTTTTAATAATTTGCGGGCACAGCCTTGAAATATTCCTTGTGGAAATGTTGCAAGGTCATAGCCGCAAAATCAAAGTCCGGGTTCACACCCCTTTTGCAAAAATAATCAAAAAATGTCAAATTTTTGATTTTTGTTATAAATAAGTCGGGTGATGCTATTCTTGTTTAAAAGCAAGCCGAATGTCGCGCAAAAGGACGCCGGAAAGCCGTTTTGGCAAGAATAGCCACTTTGAGTCATTTTTAAATAATTTGCGGGCATAACCTTGAAATATTCCCTCGCAGAAATGTCAAAAGGCCGTATCCGCAAAATTAAGTTTGAGTCATCGCTCAACTTTTCAAAAAATATCCACTTTATCAAATAAGCCATTACATGGCCGGAGTTTTGCTGAAATAGCCACGTTTTTGCATTTTAACTTCCTCAGTCTTGTGTTGGCCTGTGTCGGTGCTGAACGATGCCCCATAGGCCCCAGGATAAAAAATTTTGAATTTGCATCTTCTTAAATAAAATTTTGCAAAAAGAGCCACTTTGTCTAAATAAGCCATTACATGGCCAATTTATGAAAAATAGTCTTGTGTTGGTTTATGGTGCCGAACGATGGCCCATGAGCCACAGGATAAAAAAAATTTTCAAGTTCATCTTTTCTTAAATAAATTTTGCAAAAATAGTCATTTTGTCAAATAAGCCATTATGTGGCCAATTTTGTAGAAATAGTCATAATTGACACCAAAAATATTCTCATTCTTGTAGAAAATCTCCTACACAAGTTTATAGTTGGAGTCGGCTTCTATAATTTTCCTTCAAAGAAAAAAAAATAAAAAAAAAATCAAATAAATATCTCTTTATTTCTTGCATTAATTTGCAAGAACTACGCTCGGTCTGATTCATGCGGGGTCATGATACGTAGGCAATCCACATAGGATTCGACCATTTCCATAACCAAAAAGAAAAAAATAGAGAAAAAGAAAAAAAAAACCACAAAAAGGAAAAAAAAGAAGAGAAAATAGCAGAAAAAAAAAAACAAAGGAATTCAATAAGCGAAATACCTTAACGTTAACATGGTGGTTTCGTTTTGTTCAGAAAGTTGAGGTGGTTGGTTGTGGTAAACAAGATCCAAGGAAAATGATATCTGACATCGGAGCTGTTGCGAGTGCTCAAGAGACTCAGGGTCAGAAAGTTCAACAAGGGCCTACTGTGGTTGAGGAAAACAGAACATTGAAACAACAAATGACCAAAATGCGTCAAGCATGGGCCAATGGCCAAGGACAGCCTTCTCATGAGTCACAATCTGCTATACAGCAAGAACAATACCACTCTCCCGAGTACCACTCGTACTCGTTTGACCTTCCTGCAAACATCGAGAAGCCTACCCGAAAGAAGGTACAAGAAGAAATGGCCCAAAGATTGAAGATATTAGAACAACAGCTGAAAAACACGCAAGAAATGGTAGGTCAAAAGAGTGTTGCCTTCAGAGATCTTTGTATGTTCCCCGATGTCCACCTTCCGCCTGGTTTCAAGGTTCCCAAATTGGAAAAGTACGATGGACGTGGAAACCACATAGCCCACCTGAAAAGGTATTGCAACCAATTGAGAGGTGTGGGAAGAAATGAAGAATTACTTATGGCTTAGTTTGGGGAAAGCCTCTCGGAAGTAGCATCTGAATGGTTTTGGGATCAAGACGCATCTGGTTGGTACGTTTGGGATGACATGGCACATGCCTTTGTCAAACAGTTTCAATACAATATTGACGTCACCCAAACCGCATTTCCTTTTCTAAACTGAAAAAGAAACCAACTGAAAGTTTCAGGGAATATGCCATCAAATGGAGAGAGCAGGCAGCGAGAGCTAAGCCACCCATGGATGATCACGAGTTGGCCACTGTTTTCCTTTAGTCTCAAGAGCTGGATTACTTTCAAAACATGATATCTGCAGTCGGTCAATCCTTTGAAGAAATAATCAAAATGGGAGAAATGGTGGAGGAAGGTCTTAAGACCGACAAAATTATAAGTCAAGCAGCTCTCAAAGATGCGGCTCAGGATGTCCACAGTGAATTTAGTGATGTGAATGGGAGTAATGAAGAAATCATGATGATGTCGGGGTCAAGAAGAGGTCATATGAGAACATCTCGAAGGTATACGCAACCTCATCGAATTTTCCATGACCCCTTTATGCATTACTTCCCGTCTCAGAACCCTACATACTCTGTTGATCCAGTCCAGTATGTTGCTCAATCCTCAAAACACCCAAGAAAGCGAGCCCAAACATCACAAAATCTTTACCAGACTCTGCAAAATTTTCAAATACCTTATAACCCACATCCAAACCAGGGGTATGGAAAGGAACAGAAGTTGAAAGATAATTTTACACCAATAGGAGAGTCCTATGCAAGCTTGTTTGAGAAGTTAAAACGACATGGCATGATTGCACCCGTCCCTCCAAATCGGATGGACCGACTTGCGAGAAGGTTTGACTCATCCAAAAGGTGTGAATACCACTCCAATTCCCTGGGGCACGATGTTGAAAGTTGTCGGGATTTGAAAAGAGAGATAGAAAGAATGATTCAGGAAGGAATAATTGCGGTCAATGGCAGTGGCATCCATAACATTGCACAGAATCTTTTACTTGCACATAACGGAGCACATTTTGTGGGAATGATGCCCGGTGATGTGGGTGATGAAAATCTTCTTGGGAGGTCAACTGAAGTTGAAGATATTGAAACAGAAAGTGATCTTGGCAACATTAATGCAGAATTCAGTGGTTAGGATGCCATGCTTGTCAATTGGGAAGGCGCTCCGTCTCTTGGAGTTTTGGTGGTATATTTTGGTGTCATCTCTTTTTCCCGGGTTATTTCAGGGTTGTAATCCGGACGTTGTCTTGAGAATCAAAACCCTTCTATCTTTCTACTTTGCTTTGTTTAGTAATAAATTTGTTTAGTGCTATCTAGGTTTGTAATTCTAGTCTAGTCTGTTCGTTTTGTTGTTCGTCTTGTTGTTTCAACCCATCAGTTTAATACAACTTTTTGTTTCCCATCATTCCTAGTCATTCCATTTCTGATCATTTTGCGATTCTTCTCATACTGGTTTTAGCAGCATGACATGCACATAATTCTAAGCCTGATTTTAAAAGTCAATGAAACAATGTTGAAGATGTAATGATACTCGGAAGAAATAAAAACATATTGGAATACTGTGAAGCCGGAATCAAGTGAATACTGGGAAAAGCGTAACATAAACAAATGCCTTGGAAATGCATCATCGGTTTAAAGCCAAAGGCAAAAGTACCCCAAGGCTAAAGGAACCATTTTTGGTATCAAGATTGTTGCCCAATGGCATTGAGAATCGTCAAAAACAGAAGGCAAATATGTGAATCGGTCGAAAGATAGTTTGTACTTGGTAGGTTTTGAAGATTGGAATGACGAAGGTATTTTATTCGGCTATCCAAACACTTTATCCATTGCTACCCCTTTGAGCCATATTATATTTTCTTTCATATCCCTCTTTCGGAATCAACAACAAAAATTGAGGATTGAGCGAGAAACAAAAGAAAAAAAAAGAGAGAAAAGAAAAAAAAAAGAGAAAAAGAGAAGAAAAAGAAAAGAAAAAGAAAGAAAAAAGAAAAAAATCGGGAGAAGTCAAGATGCGACAATGAATAAGGACGTAGTCTGAACTACGTTTGACTTGATCCCGAAAGGGTACGTAGGCAGCCTCAGTGAGGTTCAGTCACAATAAAGGAAAAATCCAAAAAAATCCCCCAAGAAGGAAACTGGGGCATGAGTTATGGTTGTCGAAGAAATAAGATTCCGAAAGTTGTAATCCTTAAGCCACTTTGAAATACTTTGAGCCTTTATATCTTTTCTTCTAAACCCCATCCAAAAGCATTCATTACGGTCAAAAGGAAGACCTTCCAATCAATCTTCAAGAAATGCCGAGTCAAACGAGCAAAGGTGAATCACATCAAGGGCAACACTCCAGTCCGAACAAAGGAGAATGAAGAATTTAAGATGATGAGAACCACCACGAGACTCCAAGATGAGAGAAATCAAAATGAGAGAGTCTTATCTGTGAAAACCCGTACGGGCACCGTAAGGCGACGGTGAGTCGAGAGAAAGAAAGAGAAAATGAGAGAGGCTTGATGGTGAAAACCTTATGGGCACTACAAGTCGACTAAGGATTTTGAGTCAAATCAAGGAAATGAAGTGTTGAAGACCGGTTTCACGGCAGAACTTGCAACAAGAGTTGAACATCAAATTTGCTATACAGAGAAGGCCAAAAATGCATGTCAAGGTCGCTAGCGTCGGTATTCAAAATCTGATAGGTCATTCTTCTGTAGGTTTCTTGTTAGGAATTATGTTTTCCTTTCTTTCTATTCTTCACACCTTGTTTTACCCTCCCTCTTATCGAGTCTGTCGGGTCATAACAAGTAAAGAAGTGATTTCAAAATTCGCCACCAAGCTTTCTAATTGCACAAGATGGGATTTGGCCAACATCGGATTGCCGTAAGTCAGGAAAAGACAAGGCTAGTGCTTTAAGCCAAAAGAGCAACATGTAAAATGGAGCGGGCAACAATAAAAATGTTTGGGGTTCATGCAAGACACAAAGGTCAGCAAAGAGCCAATTCGGGAACACTATAATAAATGGAAACATGGGGTTTGAACAGAGAAAAAATGAAAAGAATAGTCGGTGAACATGCCAAGTATTCAAGTGGATAGTTCAAGGCCACAACCAACCACCGCATTTTAAACTGACAGAGTTTTCTTTGCTTTGAAACAGGAGCAAAAAATATTGTCAAACTGGGGCAGGAAAAATTTTTTTGTCATCGGATAGTCATCCGAAGAGCATGAAGGTGAATACAATTGTTTTTAAAGATGAACAATTCAAGTTGAAAGGTAAATAAACAAGTATCGGAGAATGATACAATCTTATTCTGTTGAAACTTTCTCCTAAGACAAAAGTCTTAGTCCGATGAATTTTTCACCTAAGATGAATTGGATAAAATCTTAGTCCTGTTGAATCTTTCTCCCAAGATAAAAGTCTTGGTCTGATGAATTTTTCACCTAAGATGAAAGGAAAGAATCTTAGTCTGTTGAAACTTTCTCCTAAGATGAAATCTTAGTCTGATGAATTTTTCACCTAAGATAAAAGTAGAAGTTGGAAAAGGAAAGGCATAATAAAGAAAGAAAGTTAAAAGTTGACAAGAAAGAAAAGTTTGTTGAATCTGAAAGACTTAAGAAAATATGAATTGAAAATGGACCCAGTCTGATGAATTATCTCCTGGAGTCATAATCTCAGTCCGATGGATATTCCTCCCGAGACCATACAAATGAATAGACCCAGTTTGATGAGTTATCTCCTGGAGTCATAATCTCAGTCCGATGGATATTCCTCCTGAGACCATGCAAATGAATAGACCCAGTCTGATGAGTTATCTCCTGGAGTCATAAACTCAGTCCGATGGATAATCCTCCTGAGACCATGCAAATGAATAGACCCAGTCCGAAGAGTTATCTCCTGGAGTCATAAACTCAGTCCGATGGATAATCCTCCTGAGATTACATTGAAATGGACATAGTCCAGTGAGAATCAAAATCTTAGTCTGTTGAAACTTTCTCCTAAGATTAAATGTCTTAGTCTGATGAATTTTTTACCTAAGATAACCTTCAGTCACAAGGTAACACAAAAGTTTTAATTTCATGCATTTTTAATTTCTATCAGGCGCCCACCTTCTAACAAGGGAATACTTTTCTACATTGCACGTTTAATTTCTGTTAGGCGCCCACCTTCTAACAAGGGAATACTTTTCTGCATTGCACGTTTAATTTATGTTAGGCGCCCACCTTCTAACACGGGAATACTTTTCTGCATTGCACGTTTAATTTCTGTTAGGCGCCCACCTTCAAACACGGGAATACTTTTCTGCATTGCACGTTTAATTTCCGTTAGGCGCCCACCTTCTAACAACGGGAATACTTTTCTGCATTGCACGTTTAATTTCCGTTAGGCGCCCACCTTCTAACACGGGAATACTTTTCTGCATTGCACGTTTAATTTCTGTTAGACGCCCACCTTCAAACACGGGAATACATTTCTGCATTGCACGTTTAATTTCTGTTAGGCGCCCACCTTCTAACACGGGAATACTTTTCTGCATTGCACATTTAATTTCTGTTAGGCGCCCACCTTCTAACACGGGAATACTTTTCTGCATTGCACGTTTAATTTCTGTTATACGCCCACCTTCTAACACGAGAATACTTTTCTGCACTGCATTGCATGCATTTTAATATTTGTCCAGGCGCCCACCTATCTAACAAGGGAATATTTTTTTTCGCATTTCATTTCATACATGTCTGCATCTAAAAAGAAAAAAAAATGAAATTCTGATATTCAAAAACATGATGTGCCCAGTCACCATACTGGGGCAGAAAAAAAAATCTTTCTTTGGTTGTTTATTTTGTCACAAGCAGAGGTCCACCTGGAGAATGGACGAATACTTCATATTGAAGAATGTTTGAACAAGTCAAGGCAAGAACAAGAATGCTGGTGAAGAAAAGTTGAACAAGTCGAGGCAATAAGAAGAATGCCAGTGAAAGAGAAATACAAGTCAAGGCTCAGCAACTAGGAGCCCACCTGAAATCATGGGCATTATATGTCCGGACTTGATCCAAAAGCTGAAGAAGATTGAACCAACACCTGCGGCTAACAAGCATCAAGATTCAGATCAGGGTCCGCATGAAGCACCAACCAACTCAAGATCAAGCTTCAAAAGACTCATAGATAGAAATTTTGTAACTCGTAGCTGATAGGTTTAGTTAGTCTTTTCCAATTTTGATGTAATAACGGGACAGCGGACCGGAGCCTCGGACGGAACCTCGACTCTCAACCTCGATACTCCATCACTCCTGAACTATACTGACCTGATTCCTGTTTAGCCTAGGATATGTAGGCAACCTCAGAAGTAGGGTGCGGTCAAAGCTTTTCAAAATGCTTCACAACGGAATACCCGAACGGGTAAAAATCGTTCATAGTTGCTCACTTATCTTTGCACTGAAACTCTTCATGTTCCCGAGCAAAGAGGGGCAGCTGTGAGCACGTGATTTTTACCCTATATATGAGTTATTCCCATAAAATTCAAAATAAATAATTTTTCCTTATTTTTACAATTCGTATTAATTAGTTGCATGAAAATTCATATAAAAATACAAAAAAAAAATAAAATACAGAAAATAATAATATAGAAATACAATACAAGAATATGGTACAAAATAAGAATTGGACTAATTTAGCCCAAAAACAATTGAAATTAATTGAGTCCAACCCATACATATCGTCCGACCCAGTCCATTTTTCCTTGGATATCATCGAGTCTCATCAGATAGTAGAGACACGAAAATACAGTATCTCTATCTTCTCCATTTTTGAGCTAGCATGAAGGGGATTTAACAGAGAGGGATTCTTTCAGAAAGGGGGGAGCGAAGGAGAAATTAAAGATTTTGGAGGAGAGAAAAATTAAAAGAGATTTTCAGAGAGAGGAAGATTGAGAGAAGATTTAGAGAGTGAAAATCGAAGAGAATTTTCAGATGAAAGAATTTAGATTCTAGGGATCTTCTTCTTCATTTTATTGCTTTTGATTTCTGGTATCAGGACAGAAAAAAAAATAGATTGTTGAGCATTCCATGATTTCACTTTAATATCGGCTACTGTCTAGAATTTCGAATGTACATGGTCTATTTTTCAATTTTGATTCGGAAGTTTTGTTAAAAAATGGATTCATTGTGAAGCTCGGATCTGCTGCTGTTTGTTAAGCTAAATTTCATCTCTATTATGGGTGCAAATTGAGTTTGAGAGTCGGGGTTGATTGAGTCCGCTGCTGTTCAAGGGAGATATAAATTGAAGTTCGAGCTGGTTTCTACTGTTGTTTCGCTGAATTGTTGCTGAACCTCGAATAGATTTTGGAGTCGAAACTATGTAATAGCCTTTGATTCTGTTATCAAAAGAACTTCAAAATTTCAGGTTCAATCTTCGTCTCTCTGTCCTTGAAATTCTATTTCGTTTTTTTGTGCTTGGATGTCTGTAACCGTCAAATTTCTTCTGTTTGACATATTGGATCGCAACCTAATTTGTTTGGTGATCGTTAGAATAGTTTCAAATTGCATCGAGTCTCACATAGATATTCCATTAGTTTCCCTGTTCGACTCTCCAATGGGTTTTCGCTTGTGTATGTCCTGTGTTTGAATTGGTGATGGCAGTACGTTTATGGTCGCTGCTTCGAGTGGCTGTTTGAGAACTGTTTGAGTTTTGAAGTCGAGTCGAGTTAACGAGTTATCCGTATGCAATTCCGAGAGGTTCTGTTTGAGTTTTCTCCGGCACGATTTGTGTCGTTTGGTTGAATTTAGTTGCCGATTCATCTTAATTATCGTGTACATTGCTGCTGTTTTGCTTCGATATTTAAGGTGCAACCCCTTTCGTTCCTTACTGTTTCAATTACTTGGTTAACTTCATGTTTATTTAAGTATATGAATGCTGCCCCTATGTTGTTGATTTAAGTATATTGGGCAAATACGGGTAACTCAAAGACCATCACAGAGTTTTATACAGCGAAGTTGCTTCTGCCTTGTAAATCGAGATCAGCAAATTCCTTTTCAATTATAAACACTAGTTTAGTCTTAGAATTGAAGAGGGGAGATGAGGAAGCAGCTGAGAATGTCGTGGCAGCGGGTTTGTAGGCTTATAATGATATCTAGGCCATTTGGGAAGTCGTTGCGAGATAAGGCAATAGCAGTTGCAGGAAGAGTCACTGTGAAGAAAAATAGAGTGTCTTTGAAAGCTTCATGTCCGGTATGTTTGGAAGTTATCAGCACACCGCTTGGTTCTGATCTGAATATGACGTTGGCTTATGATTATCATAGTGGTCTTGATATGATCATTTTTGGTTTTTTCAAATGGGGTCTTTGGTCTATATCAAATGCCTGATTTCGTGTGCATTCACTTGTTGTCTATCTCGAGAGAGAAGATCACCACGACTGTTTTTAATGATCTCGGGAATTGGTTGACTTTCGGATGTTCAAGGCTTGGACAGTTGCTTGTATGGGAGTGAAAATCAGAGAGTTACATCCTGAAGCAACATGGGCACTATTTTGATGTAAACTGCCTTGCATATTCACCAGATTCTCAACTTTTGGCCACTGGAGCAGATGATAACAAAATTAAGGTAAAGGCATTTAGAGGTGCTTTTATGTGTGAAAATGATTGTTTAGCTTATGCATTATCAATGGTAGTGTAATTAGATTATGCAAGTTATGTAAAAAGTTTCTAAAGTAGTAGTCACAACATATGAGGCAAAATTTGAAGTTAGCATTTATTTTAGTTTGCTAGGGACGCCATAGTTATAAGCTCATGTAGTATTTCAATCCATCAAACTGCTGAAGCAACCCTTTCTTTCAGGTTATATTTTTAAATTGTTTAAAACCAATAGATGAAATAAGTAGAACATATAGTCGAGTTAGGATTGGCCTTTAATAAAAGTGAGACGAGCCTCGCCGCACTAAATACACAATTGCGGGGCCCTCAAATAATTTGTTATAAAAAACATAGACTCGGGAAGATTGTTTAGCGAATTTCACGGTCTTTCCAAAAGTTAACAACACGATAGACTCTTTAGGCACAACTTTAATTATTTTCCTAAATACGGGTGCGCATTTATGTGACCCAAATCTTACTCTCGGCGAAACTGAAATACATTAAAGTCACAGGCGTACTGGTTGCGGTGTGACTCAAAATGTGTTTTCGTGACGTCGCAATTCTTCTAAAATTGAAAAGCGGAACATAATAGCACATAGTTAAAATATATAAAGAAATCAGATAAAAGCAAAAATTGCAGTTGAGCGACCGTGCTAAAACCACGGAATCCGGGAGTGCCTAACACCTTCTCCCGGGTTAACAGAATTCCTTATCCAGGTTTCTAGTTTTGCAGACTGTAACAGAGTTCCTTACCCGGTTTTCTAGTTTCGCAGACTATATTACAAAGTCATAAATTTCCTCGGTTCGGGATCAAACCGGTGACTTGGGACACCATTACTTTCCCAAGTGGCGACTCTGAATTTAATAAAATGGATCCCGTCTCGATTGTCCTTTAATTGGAAAAACTCCCTTGCGCCCTCCCAGGTGCGGTAAAAAGGAGGTGTGACAGCTCCGGCGACTCTGTTGGGGACAAAATGCTCTGAACTTCGGTTCAGGGTTTAAGAACTCGAGCTCCTTAGAATTGCCGTTCGTAATATTGTTTGACTTCATTATATGATTTGAACAACATGCTATGTGCTTTATCGCTTTGATATTATGTGGATTGTATATAAAACTTGTGCCGAAAACCCTTCTCTTCTTCACCCCCCGGGGATGTGCTTACTGGTTGAGACTCCCCTTTCGGTTAAAGTCACCTCAAATTAAGAAAATAGAGGCCGGATAAGTTACAAAGCCGATTGACTCCGCGAGTCACCGGTACGTAGCCCCCTCCTTGATTCGAGTTGTCCGCTCGGATACACGGTCTAGCATTCTATGAAACTATAAGATGTTGAACATAGGTCTAGGATGATTATTTGCATCATATCTGACTTAGGGGACTCAACACAGGGGTTGGGTCCGTCTAGGACAGGTGACCCGGTATTTGGAAAAAGACCGAGCATATTATGTGTTGCATTATTATTGCCCTTGATCGTTATGCGGACCGGCAAAAATCCCGAGATAGAAAAATTGTGAAAAAAAAGAGAGAAAGCAACAAGAATTAGTGAAAATGGGTATCCAGAAAATCCAAAAATTTGAAAAAATGGGTTTTTTGTTGAAGTAAGTGGTCAATTAATCTGACCGAACTACGCAGGTTTGATTCTCGCCATTAGGTGGGATACGTAGGCAACCATTAAACGGGTCCAACCACACTTTTAGAAAAATAGCAAAAAGATTTTTTTCTTTTCAAATATTCGAAGTGATTGCTACTTTTGGAAACGGCCGATTGTTCCGAAAGGACGCCGGAAGGCTGTTTTGGCAAAAATGGCCACTTTGAGAGTCATTATTCTTTCAAAAATGAAAATTTGCATTGAAAACAATTTTTCCCCTCTTCAAAATAAAATCGCCTTAATAAATGTGCAGGACGAGCACAATGTTGAATGAACAATTCTCCTTAATGAATAAAATCCCTTTGGAGCTGAAACTGTGGTGGCAAGACATGGGAACGGAAAGTCAGGACTGGGTCAAAGGTTACTTGAAAGATCTTACGGGGTTATTGGACATAATCCCCCGAGGCGACGTGATTAGAGCATTGGTCACATTTTGGGATCCGGCACACAATGTATTACATCTCCCGGATTTTGAACTCACTCCTACTCTGGAGGAAATTGCTTTCTACATAGGGAAGAATGAGGTCCCCTTAAAAGGAAAATACCCGGTATCTCCAAGAACGGCAATGGTGCATCGTTTTCTGGATTCTTTGAAAATCGCCAGGAATGTTCACAATGAAGATTTAGCCAACGGGTTTTGCTCCTTAAACTTCATCTATAATAGGTATGGACACATCGGGGGTTTCAACGACTCCACGAACAAGTTATACAGCAAGTCCAACCGAGCAAAATGGGAGGAGCACCGAAGGTTTGCTTTCTTAGTGGCATTTCTCAGAATTGTCATATTTCCGAGAAAAGATGGGCACATCAATATAAAGGTTGCCGGGGTAGCAAGCACATTGATAGTACAAGACAGTTGTACTCTAGCTCCAATGATTGTAGCTGACAGCTACCGTGCTCTGACTGCGTGCAAAGCCGGAGCCAACTTCTTTGAAGGGTGCAATTTGATTTTGCAGATTTGGTTAATTGAACATCTATGCCATCATCCTTCGTTCTCAAGCTATGGTCCGACTGGACAAAAATGTCTGGAAGAATTTTGTACGAGAACAAAAGAAGTGAAATTGCCGGAGGGAGTCAAAGATTGGATTTTGCATCTTCGATCATTGACTGATGGCCAGATCGATTGGACATATGATTGGCTACCTCTTGACGAGGTAATATATATGCCGACAGAAGGGTCACCATTTTTTATCATGGGTTTGAAAAACATCCAACCTTACGCCCCATACAGGGCCCTACGACAATTGGGTAGATGTCAAGTTATTTCGAGAGACGGGGACCTGAGTTCGCAAGCTATAGAAATTGGTCCGGATGGGCAATTCCCGGAAGCAAAGACCCGGCAAATTTGGAATGAGTGCCAAAACCTAAAAGTGGACACTTGTGTGCAAAATAGAGCTCGGGGAGAAGTATCGTCTGGATACTCCACATGGTACCGACGGGGTGTTGAGCATGAACGTCTTTCGAAAAGACCTCACCTGCAAGATTTGGTGGAGCAGTCTAAGGAAAATCAGAATTGGGCAGCCAAAGAAAAAGAATATAAGGCCAAAATCAGCTCGTTAGAGGAACGATTGAGAAATCTCCAGTTTGAAAGTGGTTTACAGGCAGCGTCTGATGAAGGAGAGAAAAAGCAGCTGAAGAAAGAAAATGAAATGTTGAAGGCTCAGATTGCTCAAATGAAAATTGCATCCGAGACCCCGATTCGCTTAGCCCGGGACGAGAAATTGATTGAAACTCTCCAGCGCAAAGTAAATGACTATAGCTTTGACTTGGGCAAGGCCGAAAAGGAATTAGTCAGGGCTCGGAAGCAAATAACTAGAGATGCTGAGGAAAGGGCCAAGTTGGTTCGGCAGTTACAAGATAAGCACGAATTTGAGGTAGCTCGGCTTAGAAAGAAAATGGTTTCAGCCACGGTTAAAAGTAACAAGATTATCAAGGATCTTGAAGAAGAGAGAGAGCATTATTACACAACTATGGCTCGACTAGAGTTGGAGTTGCAGCAAATACAGAAAGATAACCAACATACCTTGGATGCTCGCACTGAACAGATAAGCCGTTTGCTTCAAGAAAAAGGGGTCATTCGAGAGAAGATTGTTCGCATTGCTCAATATATCACCCGGAAGAGTCAACTATGTGATGATATGTCCCGAGGAACCTTTATATCAGTAGTGAAGTTCTTCGTGCAACAATTCATGTCTGACCTGGATAGGCTCCAAAGGGGATTAGCACATAGGCCCGCGGCAAGACCGAACGATGTCTCGCAGGCACTAGGAGCATTAATGTATTCATAGGTCATGCATCTTATTTTTATATTTATTGGCATTAGCATTACAACATCATCTTGTAAACCAATATTTTTGAACTATCAATGAAAATCAAGTGTTGTTGTCAATCCTTTTGCTTTATGTTATTTCTTTTAAATTACGATAGGAAAATAAATATGTACGCAATATTGAAAAAAAAAGAGATGATTGGGTCAAAGAAGTGAAGGCCGGGATGATGCATGACGACTCGAGGAAAATGTGTTTATTTTAAAAGTCATTGCATCTTATCTCTTTATGCGCTAACAACTAATGGGTGTTGATGATTGTGAGCTCCAGATTTTTGTGGCAACTGGCATTCTGGCTACTCACCCTTACAACACGAGATATAAGAAAATGATGAAAGCTGTGTCGCAAGAAATTGAGGCAACTATCATGGATCCCGCACAAGAGGAAGAAATCGTGGACGTAGCGGGGATGAAGGAAGAGATGTATAAATTAAAATAGCAGATGTCCGAAATGTATCAGGCTTGGTCAAGGGGTCAACCCTTGCCAACTTACCCTTCCAATCCCACATACATCCCTCAAGCTAACCCCAATCCTGAACCGCCCACGATGAATTCATCCTCCACATACCCTGACTACCATCACTATTATGCTTCCACTTCCCAAGTACCACCACCTCCAGCAAAACAAGTACCACCTCATCCACCCCAAGTTGCTCCAGTGTATGTGGCACCTCCACCTGCCAACCTGCACAAATCATCTAGTGAACCAGTGTTCCACATACAAGATCCTCATTACTACCCGCCCGAACCAACTTTCCGACAGTACGAATCCCATACTCCGCTGATGGAGATGAGCGAAGAGAAACTTGCTAAAAATGCGAGGCAAGAGGAGATGGCTAGGAAGGTGAAAAGTTTGGAAAATGCCTTTTGCAATATGCAAGGATTGGGAGGGCAAATGAGCGTGGCATACAAGGATTTGTGTCTGTTCCCTGAAGTGCAACTTCCTGCTGGATTTAAGTTGCCGAAGTTTGATCTGTATAGTGGACATGGAGACTCGGTGGCCCACCTCAGGGGATATTGCAGTAAAATGAGAGGTGCAGGAGGCAGGGACGAGCTGTTGATGGCGTATTAGTCTAAGCGGTTCTGCTTTGGAGTGGTATACTCAACAGGATCATACAAGGTGGTTCGTTTGGGACGATCTCGCGCAAGCTTTCGCGAACCATTTCCAATACAATTTGGAAATCATACCAGATAGATTATCCCTTACAAAGATAGAGAAAAAGCCATTAGAAAGCTTCAGGGAGTTTGGTTTCAGGTGGAGAGAACAAGCGGCAAGAGTAGATCCGCCGATGAAGGAAGGAGAAATGGTAGATTTTTTCCTACAGGCTTTGGAGCCTACTTATTACGGTCATTTAGTGTCAGCAATTGGAAAACGTTTCAATGAGGTCGTGAAGATGGGGAGCTTTGTTGAGGAAGGTTTAAAAACAAACAAGATCATGAGTTTTTCGGCCATTAAGGCCACGAATCAAGCAATACAGACTGGGAACGGAGGAGCAATTGGAAAGAAGAAAAAGGAAGAAGTAGCAACTGTGGAAAGCAGGCCTTGGAACCGTAACCAACACCAACAACCACCAAGACCATACCGTCCATACCCACCAAACCCGTCAACTCCATACAACCCGCCAACCACATATAACCCACCAACTCCATACAATGCACCAACCATATATAACCCACCGCCACCATATTACCCACCAACTGTCCCGCATTACCACCACCCACAAGCCCAAACCTTCTCACCACCACCGCCACATGTATGGAGAGCCCAAGCCCCACATAATGTATACCACACACAAAACACATATCCTGCTCCTAGAACCTACAGAAACCCAAACAGAACCAGGCCTGACCCAGAATGGAGGAATAAGGCAAAGAAAACATTCACCCCGTTGGGGGAGTCATATACCAGCCTCTATCACAGATTAAAAGAATTAGGGATGTTGAGCCCGATTGAGCCCAAACTTCCAAACCCACCTCCTAAAAACATTGATCAAACTGTCAGGTGTGAGTACTGTTCAGGAATACTAGGACATGATACTGAAAAGTGTTGGCAACTGAAGAATGCTATCCAGGATCTTATTGATAGTCAGAGAATTGAAGTGCAAGCTCCGGAAGCTCCAAACATCACGCAAAACCCACTGCCAGCTCACCATGAAACGCATATGATAGAATTGGCGAAGGATGAGAGCAGTCGGAAGCCATCTCAGTTAGTTATGATGATTAAAGCCAGTAGTAGAACGGAAAAGGAAGCCGAGAAAGAAAAAGTGATTGTTGTGGAACCAATAAAAAGGCCAGTAGTGGTGGAGAATTTGAAGGTTGTAGTACCAGGCGTGAAGCCGATATTGACTGTGAAAGGCGCAAATGTGGAACCAGTGATCATAAGACCGGTGGTGCAGATGCCGGTGGTAAACACGAAGACTGTACCTTAGAATTACAACAAGGTAGCAGTGATCTATAAAAGGGAAAAAGGTATCTGGGGAAATCAATGAAACTCAAGGTCTGACTCGGTCTGGGAGGTGTTTTGCCCCAGAAGAGTTAAGAAGAATGAAAACAGTGAAAGAGAATCAGTTGAAGAAGCCGGTGTCCGAGGAAGAGGCGGAGGAATTCCTCAAAAAGATAAAAGCGCAAGATTACTCCATAGTCGAACAACTGAGGAAAACCCCTGTGCAGATCTCTTTGCTCTCGTTGTTAATACACTCAAAAGAACACAGGAAAGCTCTGTTGAAGATACTGAACGAGGCTCATGTTCCAGAGAAGATCTCAGTCTGTCACCTTGAAAAGATTACCAATAAGATCTTTGAGTCTAATAGAATTACGTTCTCAGATAATGAATTGCCTATTGAGGAAACCGAGCATAACAGGGCACTTTATCTTACGGTGAAGAGCGAGGAGTCGGTGGTGACCAGAGTATTGATAGATAATGGTTCAAGCGCAAATATTTGCCCGCTGTCAACTTTGGGGAAGCTGAATGTCAGTGCGGACAGAATCTGGAAGAATAGTATAAATGTGAGAGGATTCGATGTTGGAGGTAAGAACACGTTGGGAGACATTGTCCTGGAGGTGACCATTGGTCCAGTGGATTTTACTATGGAATTCCAGGTGCTGGACATTGCTATGTCCTATAACTTGTTGCTAGGCCGACCCTGGATCCACGCGGCCAAGGCAGTATCATCGTCTTTACACCAGATGGTCAAATTCGAGTGGGAGCAATAAGAAATTGTGGTACATGGAGAAGAAAATACCTGCAGTGTTGTGATGCCATTTGATGATGCTGACGGAGATAGGGGTCCTTGGGTCTACCAAGTGACAGATGCCATAGCAGTGAACAGAATTGCTGAAGGAGAGAAACTGCTGATCCCTACGGTGGCACCAACTGCTGTGATGGTGGCCAAGGAAATGCTTAAAAACGGGTTTGCGCCAGGAAAGGGATTGGGCAAAGGGGTCATCCAACCGGTTCAATTGCCAGAAAACAAAGGAACTTTTGGCTTAGGGTTCAAACCTACCTATGCCGACATCCAGAGAGCCTCCAAAGCCAAAAAGAACTAGACCCTGCCTAAGCCTATACCCAAACTATCCGACACCTTCACCAAGCCTGGTACTATATATCGGACATCTGCTGTGACAAGGTACATTGAAACCCGACCTGATGAAAAGCTTCTGAGTGTTGAGAAGATATTTGGGAACGTGAATATGGTTGAAGTGGGGGAAGGCACTAGCAAAATGGATGTGCAGTTTGTGGGACCTGGCATCATACTGAACAATTGGGAAGCCACTCCTTTCCCTATCAGGAAAGAGTCCTGGTAGTTAGCTCTGAAAATTTCATCATCGCTTTTTCAGAAAAATAATTGTTACTTTTTGTAGTTCTCCCACCCCCTCATGAAAAGAAAAATCAAAATATATCCCGAACTTTGTTCATTTTTTTATCAATGAAATGCAGTTTTTCCTTTTTCTTCATCTTTTGCCTTATTTTCTTTATTTTTCTTCTGT